>PVIU01010415.1:0-70203 GCA_004026605.1 Ondatra zibethicus | reverse complement strand
GCTACAGTTACCCTGATACCAAAACCACACAAAGACCCAACCAAGAAAGATAATTACAGACCAATCTCACTCATGAACATCGATGCAAAAATTCTCAATAAAATATTAGCGAACCAAATCTAAGAACACATCAAAAAAATCATCCATTATGATCAAGTAGGCTTCATCCCAGAGATGTAGGGCTGGTTCAACATACAAAAATCTATCAATGTAATCCATCATATAAATATGATCATTTCATTAGAAATTGGAAGCAAAGAAGATCGCTGGGCAAAAGGTGGAGGAACGGGAATGGGAATAGGGGTGTTTGTAGGGGGGGTGAAGGGAGAGAGGGAAGGATAAGGGAGAAGGGATGGACTGGGGAGAGCTTGGGGGAATGGGAGGGTGGAGATGGAGGAAGGGTGGATATTGGAGCAGGGAAGAAGATATCTACATTAAGGGAGTCATTTTAAGATTGGCAAGAGTCTTGACTCTAGAGGGGATCACAGGTGTCCACGGGGATGTCCCCCGCTAGGTACTTGGGCAGCAGAGGAGAAGGTGCCTGATCTAGCCTTGTCCCATAGTCACATTGATGAATATCTTGATCATCACCATAGAAATTTCATCCGATGAATGGAGATAGAGACAGACACACACATTCACATCAGAGCAATGGACTGAGCTCCCAAGGTCCAGTCAAAGAGAAGAAGGTGGGAGAAGATGAGCAAGGAAATCGGGACCAGGAGAGGCTGGTCCACCAACCGAGACAGTGTGCCTGATCTAACGGGAGTTCACCAAATCCAGCTGGACCAGGACTGAATGAGCATATGATCAAACTGGAATCTCTGAATGTGGCTGTCAATGGAGGCTGACTGAGAAGCCAATGATAATGGCACTGGGACCTATCTCTTCTTCATGTATTAGCTTTTTGGGAATCTAGTCTATATGGATGCACACCTTCCTAGGCCGGTATGGAGGGGGGAGGGCCTTGAACTTCCCACAGGGCACGGTACTCAGGCCCTCTTAAGGAACCAGGGGGAGGGAGGAGGGTTAGTAGGGGTGCAGGAGGGGACTGGGAGAAGGGGAGGAAGTGTAAAATTTTTTGAATGAAAAATAAAAGAATATTTAAAAAAGAATTTAATTAGACAGATTTATTCAGACACAGGCATAGGAATACATTTACATAGTTTTTATCTTTTAAAATTTATTTTATTTTCAGATTATAATATAATTACGACATTTTCCTTTCCTCCATAAAAACCTCATATGTTCCTCCCCACTCACCTTCATATTCCTTGTCTCTTTTTTCACTAATAGTGTGTGTGTGTATGTGTGTGTGTGTTCTGAAACATAAACTGCTCAGTGTGTGTATGATGTTACTTGTATGTATGCTTTCAGGGCAGCCAGTTGGTATTAGACAACCAGTTGGTGTACTCTTCCCAGGGGAAAACTCCTCTTTCACTTTCTGCTTTCCATTGCTGTCTAAAGCTTGCGAGGGCATAGATACACATTTGGCATTAATGTGATGCTCCAAAAGGAATGTTTGTGTACTGAGGCAGTTACACTAAACTTATTCCTTTCAAAGTATGGTTTTTAAAATGTCCCTTCTTTCTGTATGTAATATTTTATGTTTTATGCCTCTTCTCATTTTCAACTGTAGCAGGTACAAACCTAGAACAATAGAGGGAGTGTATTCAAATCTCTTCCCCCATGGTTACATTAAAAAGGATCCTTACTATTCCTTATAAATGAAATTTGTAAGGAAACTTCTGTGCCTTTGAATATCTTAAAATAACCAGCCATCATTTTCAGTCACTTAGTTTATTAGTCATTAAACGACACGGGTTCATGAGTTCCATATTATATGAAACTGGAAGTTACTATGTTTGTCTTTGGCACTGAAATGAAAAGAGAAGGATGCTAGGTTAGCATTCCACTGATTGATGTGCTATTGCCCTCTGTATGCTGTGAATACCATTGGTTAATAAAGAGACTGTCTTGGGCTTGTGCAGGGAATAGAGGTAGGTGGGGAAAAACTAACTGAATCTTGGGAGAAAGAAGGAAGAGTTGGATAGAAGACATGTAGCCCCACTGAAGACAGATGCCAGAAGTTTACCCAGTAAGCCACTGCCATATGACGATACACAGTTTAATGGAGATGAGTTAAACTAAGATATAAGTGTTAGCCAATAAGAAGCTAGAGCTATTGGGCTAAGCACTGCTTTAAATAATATAGTGTCTGTGTGATTATTTTGGGTCTGAGCTGCTGAGTGGCTAGAATGACCAAGCAGCTCCCTACAACAAACTGAGGCTAAAATGTGGTTGTCTAAATCCACATAAAACCTTAGAGGGCTTGGAAAGGAATTCTAGACACTAAAAAAACAAAGTTTAGTCACATTTATTTTCCCAAATGTGCTTTGCTCGCTGGCAGCATACTACAGCTCCTTTAAGAAAGGTTTTTCTGATTCAGCAGTAGCAGAAAAAAAAGCTGTGCTGTTTTGCTGTGGCTTCCTGGACCATACTTCCAGTGCAAACTCTGACGATGATAGGCTATCAAGCATTTAAATGGGGTTTGTAAGCAGCATGTTGCAAATTGCTTAATGGCTTGACATAGACCCACTGCATACTTGGTACTGGGGCAGTATGCTCAGCTCAGAAGAAGTGAATGAATATCCTCTGCCATGCTGGACTGGGCAGAGTAAGCAGGCAGTGCCATATTTGACCTAGCAATGTTGCAGTTTAAGTTTTTTAAGAAGCACTTAACATTTTAAGAAATGCTCCTGGACAATAAAGAATTACAGATGCACAATAGGACAGATTCAGACATAAAAGACCTCTAAATGGGTCACAGTGTTGGATAAATGTATGTAGGCTTGGGAGAGAGAGGAAAACGAATATGGACAGGTATAAAAAGAAGTAAATGGTATTTTAAAAAAGATAAAGTCTTTAAAGAGACAGTACAGAAAGTCATAGATTAAAGGGTATCAAAAAGGCTCCTTATGGAGTTTGCTAGCCATTTGAGCAAGAAACCATTCTTTCCTGAACTGCTTGATGGTTTGTTGTGCCAGAAATTCTGCAGGACACAGAAGAAAGTTACTGACAAACTGCCAATATGGGTGGAACTTTCTTTGAAATTTTCTGCTCTGTGGAAAAGTTTTCTGGATACTATGAGCCTGTAGTCTGAAGAAGGATGCCCCAAAAATACAGAAGAACTTTGGGTAACTGTCCATGTAGTGAGATGTCTCTGTCAATTCTAGAGTTTTGGAAGTTGCTTATAATGCACTTTCTGTTTACTTAGGTAATATTATATCCTCTGGAGTCTTTGATGGATTTGAAGAATTTATAGTTATAGTTACAGTTTTCCTTAGTTATGATAAAAGCTAAAGTAGATATAAATATTTTAACTGTAATTCTTGCTTGATACCTATTTTGTTATATGTAATTTTACTATTTTGTTAAAGTTAAAACTTTCCTTTTTATTTAAACAGAAAAGTGGAGGTGATGTGAAATTACCCTTTTTATGCTGTGAAAACCATTGGTCAATAAACAAATTGTGTTGGGCCTTCTCAGTGAATAGAGGTAGGGGGAAAACTAAACTGAATGCTGGGAGAAAGAGAGGAGTTGGAGAGAAGCCATGTAGCCCCACTGAAGACAGATGCTGGAACTTTACCCGGTAAGCCACTGCCACATGGCGATACACAGTTTAATGGATATGGGTTAAATTAAGATATAAGTGTCAGCCAGTAAGAAGCTAGAGCTAATGGGCCAAGCAGTGTTTTAAATAATATAGTTTCTGTGTGATTATTTCAGGTCTGAGTTGCTGGGCAGCCAGGAAACAAACAAGTGGCCCTATTACAACATCCCAGGCCTATTCATGAATGTACTCATTCCTGAAGTATTCACTGTGTTCAACTGGGAACTGCTGACTATATATTATTACACAGAATAAATGCATGTGTTTGAAGAGGAGGATTTCACAGTATAGAGGTAATGATCTTCTTATTAAATTATCTTTCACTTATTTTATACTCCAACCAAAATGAGTCCTTATTTACCTTTTATGCTGCATTTTACTGAGCTTCTATCCTATAAAATATGTACTCCAACACCCTCTTCTAACCCAGATGCTATTAATCCAAATGTGAGCCCTGCTTGTTGACTTCCTGCTTCATGGAGCTTTATCATAAGGTATTTTCCCCTCTCTGTTTATTTTGTCCTCCTCAAGTCATTCCTGTGGTGTCATTTCTACCTCTCATCTCACCGGTCAATTTCTAGTTGGTTTGCATCCAGAAATTTGCTCATATAAAGCCTGGCTAAATAGACAAAGCCTTTAAGATATTAACCATGCCCAGTTCAATGTCTCTTCCAGTCTGTTGAGTAATCCCTGACCTTTATGCTCTGACAGTGTAGAACCTTCTGCCCATCAGTACTCAGTCTTCCTCAGTTGCCTCTTCACTTATTACCCACACCCAAAGTCTCTATTACCAAATACTCCTTGTTCTCTGTAAAATATGTTATTTAATTACTTTCCACAATGTACTCTGGGGTTAAAACAGTTTAAGGGTAAAATCCTGGAAGATGAAATTGCTATATCTCTCCTGATGTTAACACTTTCTTATAGTAACAGTGCTTGGAAATATTCATCAAGAATGAACTTTTGTTGATAAATGAGAAGAAAAACAAGTGATGACTGAAGAAAATATCTAGAACTAGCAATTACTCCAATGTGTAAAATAAAGGCAGTCACAGCTAGCCTGTTTACATTGTCTAAACTTTTATGTTCTGCCTTTAGTTACTGAGAAGGAAAAAAACCTGATGATTTCCACCTGGCAAAGCTTCAGTGATGAATAAAGAGTCCTCTTTACATACTTAATAGAGAACGAACACATTTTCCCATTCAGACCTGGGGGGGGTAATTTAGTATATTGCTGAAGAGAATGTTTGTACCAAACCCTGTGATTTCTAAAAGGCATGTCTACTACCCACTAAGCCATGCTCAGAAAACACTAGCATTCATTCTGTAGAAATAATGGAAAGATATTCCTTAACTATGACTTTTGGAACACTTGTCATAAATGACAATCTGGGTGTTTTATAAACATTTCACTGAAGTATCTAGTGCACTTTGTATTTTACACGTGGGAAATAAACCCAGGGAGATTAACTGACTTGGCAGGATTCACAGAGCTGGGTAATGTCTCCAGAAATGGTCACAGAGAAATTTTCAAATTAACTAATTAGCTTGCTTTTAAATTAATCAGTAACAATTTCCTAGTCTTCACTGCATTAATGTTATTAAGAAGTTCTGCAAGTGGCTATTATGAAGACTTATAAGTGAGCCTCCAGCCCTCTGGGGATCTCTGTAGCAAAGTGTTTTTATGTGATTGGAAATATTACCAGCAATGATGCTGGTGTGTCCTAAGGTGGAAGTATCAGCAACTAACTTGGACCCTAGGCTCATCACATCTTGTTGATCTTGCTATTTCCATGCTCATCAGCTCTGGGACTTTATCCCATACATTAAACCAACAAAACTGCATAAATGTACAGATTGGCATGCCAAAGTGAGCTAGCTTTTCCTCAAAAACTCTCAGTTTCCACAGAGCTACCTGTCTTTCTTTGGATTCCTGCAGATCTTGATTGTGAAGTAAGCATTTCAAATCAAGTATTTTAGTTAGAAGGCACTCTTTATGATGGAGAAGTGGCAAAGGAAAGAAAGGAAAATCTGTGACAAGATAAATCATTGACATGCTCTTCAATGGCTTGGCACTGGGAAACAAAGCAATCTTCCCTGTCTGCTGGAAGATGAGTATTGAATCTTCATTGGTGCGGGTTTTCTCCATGGGGGACTAACAGGCAGACACTTGAGGTTTCCAGTGCCTGGACTAGGCCTGTCCATGTCCAGAAGAAACATTATTAGAAAATCTCAGGTTCTCTAAAGAAGAAGGCATTCTGGCCTACTGGTGACATGGACAAAGAGGGCAAGCTCATGAGCATACCTATGAATCCCCAACCTCACTTACCTTGACTCTTCATTCCACTCCTTCAAACCTCCTTGATCTGACTGCTTACTGCCTAGACTCTCATCATTTGTGGCTTGTTTGTTTCAGAATTCATTCAGAATGTATTTATTGAGATTTACAGCACCTTTCTGGGTGGGCTTTCGATCAATAACTAGAATAAAATGACATCCTCAACTCAATGGTAGGAAACAACACTTTTACCAGTCACCTACTTATAACATTTTAAAGATGTATTTATGTTTTATTTCATGTGTATGGGTATTTTGACTGCATGTATGTCTACACCACATGCATGCAGCACTGTGAATATCATTAGGGGCATAGAGTCTGCTGGATCTGGCTAGAATTAGTTGTGGGTGCTGGGAGAGCGACCAGTGCTCTTAGCCTTGGAGCACATTTGTTCAGCCCCCTTTCAAATTTTATTGGATCAGCTGCCCATTGTGGTATCAGGCAGGAGCCATAAACACTTGGGGGAAATCAGGAATTTCGTTTTACAGTGTGTGTTTAAAAGGAGTCTGTTGTCAGTGTCAAGTTTCAAGCTGTGCCATTAGAAGAAGGCATTTGCGGTAGAGAACAACCTACATGGGAATGACTTTAATTTTTCTAGGATGAGACTGCCAGATAGCAGACCTGATAAGTACTGAAATGTCACTGTCAGTCACTGAGAGGCACAAGAGAATTGCTTTTGAGTTATGGCCTTGCCTCAGTTACTCCTATGTAAGACAAAAAGATTTAATACTAGTGTAACTAATTTGAGTACTAAAGGCCAGATGTTAGTAATAAAGTAATTTCATTAGCTAGCGCAGGGTCAATGGAGGTAAGAAGTGTTTTGGTTTGAATGTGAAAAGCCTCTGCAGGTTCTGTACTCCAACACTACATCCCCAACTGGTGGCACTGCTTAGGATGTTTGTGGAACCTTGAGGCATCAGGCCTAGCTGGAGGAAGTGTAGCACTGCTATAGGTGTGAGCTTGTGCCAAGTCCTGGTCAGCAGCACTGAACACACTATCTCCAGCAGGCTTCTAAGTCCATGCATGGACCTCTTGCTAGGCTTTCTCTGCAAAGGGGTATCCAACCTTTTGTCTTCCCTGGATCACACTAGATAAAGAATTGCCTTGGGCCACTGTTAAAACACACCAACACCAATGAAAGCTGATGAGCAAAAAAATTGTCTGTGTATATTTTCATGACATTGATCACCCCACAGAAGCAAAAAGGCCTCAAACAGTAATCTTTTTTTGATGTTAGTAATATTTAGTTAGTAAAGAGAGAAACATGGAGGCAAGTATATATTTTATTTTTATTTATTTTTTCTTACTCTTTTTGAAATTGTTTTTATTGACCTATACATTTTTCTTCACTCCTGTCCCATCCTCCCCATCTCCTTCTACCCCTTCCCAGGACCCCGACTCTCACAATTTACTCAGGAGATCTTATCTTTTTACCTTTCCTATGAAAATCCATGTATGTCTCTCTTAGGGTCCTCTTTGTTGTCTAGGTTCTCTGGGATTGTGAGCCGAAGGTTTTTTTTTTCTTTGCTTTCTGTCTACAAGTCACTAGGAGTGGGTACATATGTACATATTATACTTGTCTTTCTGGGTCTGAGTTACCTCATTGAATATGTTTTTTTTTCTTGATCCATCCATTTGCATGCAAATTTCAAGATGTCATATTTTACTGCTGTGTAGTATTCCATTGTGTTAATGAATCACATTTTCTTTAGCCATTCTTCGGTTGAGGAGCATTTAGGCTGTTTCCAGGTTCTGGCTATTACAAATAATGCTGCTATGAACATAGTTGAGCACATGTCCTTGCAGTATGACTGAGCATCCTTTAGGTATATACCCAACAGTAGTACTGCTGGGTCTTGAGGTAGATTGTTTCCTAAATGTCTGAGAAATTGCCATACTGAATTTTAAAGTGGCTGTACAAGTTTGCACTCCCAACAGCAATGGAGAAGCACTCCTCTTACCCCATATCCTCTCCAGCATAAGATATCATCAGTGTTTTTGATCTTGGCCATTCTGACAGTTAACTACACATGGAAAAAAAACAGCATAACCAAAACAATACTGTACAACAAAGGAACTTCTGGAGCCATCAGAACCCCTGACTTCAAACTCTACTACAGGGCTACAGTGATGAAAACAGCCTGATATTGGCATAAAAACAGACTGGAGGACCAATGGAATTGAATCAAAGACCCAGATATCAATCCATACACCAACAAACACCTTATTTTTGACAAAAAAGCAAAAAATATGAAATGTAAAAAAGAAAACATTTTCAACAAATGGTGCTGGCATAACTAGATATCAACATGTAGAATAATGCAAATAGATCCATATCTATCGCCATGCACAAATCTCCAGTTCAAATGGGTCAAAGACCTCAACATAAAGCCAGCCACACTGAACCTCATACAAGAGAAAGTGGGAAATAAACTTGAACACATTGGCACAGGAGATCACTTCCTAAATATAACCCATTAGTTTATGTACACTATCTGTGTGTACTTGTCCATTGAGGCTGAAAGAGGATGGTGGATCCCCTAAAATTAGAGTGAAGCAGTTATGAGCCAAATGATGTGGATGCTGGGAACATAACCCAGGTATTCTGCAATGGCAGTTAACTCTTAACTTGCTGGGCGGTGATGTCGCACACATTTAATCCCAGCACTTGGGAGGCAGAAGAAGGTAGATTTCTGTGAGTTTGTGGTTACCCTGGCCTACAATAGCTAGTTTTAGGACAGGCCCCAAAGTTACAGAGAAACTCTGTTTCAAAAAACAAAACAAAAGCAAAACCAAAAAAACAAACATACCAACAACAACAAACCAACAAAAAAAAACCCGAAAACCAAAAACAAAACAACATGTGACATCATCTCTCTAGCTCCATTTTTTTTGAATAAAGCAAAGGAAATGATAATATGCCACAAGTCAAAAATCTTTTCAGCATTGATTCTCAGCTAAACCATCTTACTTCTGCAAAGTGAATGAAGTTACCAAGAACAGAATTAATACTTTTAAGGAATTCCAGGAAATGATGATAATCTAATCCCTTGGCACGTAGGAAATTTGCAGTCTTGATGATTTGCCTGACATTATCTATTTATTAATACTTTCCCACATAAATTTTCACAATGCATTATGCAACATTTCATAAAACTTGAGTTTGAAGTTAAAAGCATTGTTTTCTACTAGTTATATGTGTCCTTGTCTGTTACCTAAGATATCATCCCTTATTCTCGTGGACAAGAAACAAAAAAAAATTGCTGTACATAGTTTGTAATATTTTGTGTACAAACCTCTTGATTTAGTTGGAGCTTCTAATGGTTTAAAGAATTCCTTCAGTGATATTATATTATTACATCTAATCCTTATGACATAACCCATAGGACACACTGAATCTGGGCTACTTTAGCTTGTGAGTCATGAGTTAAAAACTACAGCCTTAAATCATGTGTCACAGCAAACTTTTTTCCCTTGAATTGCTTCTGTTGAGTATTTTGCCACAGCAACAAGACAAAAGGAAATAATATAGGAATGAAGTTAATCTCTATATTTCTAAGTAGTAAAAATCTTATACTTATGTCATTATTGTGGGTCTAAATTAAAATTTTATTTCCAAAAACTACTGTTTATTTAAATCTGAGTTAAATAAGTATACTCTTATTGATGATGTATACATAGGGAAAACATGAACCTAATAGAATTTTTCAGATGATTGGATTAGATAAAACAGTCATTTATCACTAAGCATGAGTCCTCACACACAATAAATGATGAGTAAGTGTTAGCCAATGCTGCTATTAGCACGTTATGCTATTTGTTTTCACAAGAACTATTACAACTTTGAAAATTTCCATTAAAACTTACACATTAATTTTTCATAACTAAGAGATATATTTTCAAAACTAATTCTAGTCCTTTCCAAATCAGAAACAATCATACAATTGTATAATCATATATCAAGTGAGCAAAAGCATAATTAAATTTGATTAATGTGATTTTTTTTACTAATTATATAAGCACAGCATATTTTTCCTGGTTGGTGTAAAAGTTAAACATTAATAGATCATTAAAATTCACAGTGTGGTAAGAAGCCACTAAGTCATAAGTACCACCCACTTCAAGTAAAATACTTAAGAAAATAAATATTGTATATTAATCACACCATTAATTTTTTCTGTTTACTGGAATAATTCATAATCCTTTCATATGCATTTGTAAATTGTGGGTGATTCATCCTAATGGCTGCGAATCAGGGGTATTTAAATGACTTCATGATTAAATGAGTTCCTACTAGCTCAGCCACTTAATTTAGTCATACCCTGACTCTTTTCATCCATATTAGAAAAGCTTTAACAAGAAACATGTATATCAACAATTAATAGAAATATAATTATTGCCAACATAAAAACATTAGAAAAGAAAGAAAAAGCATAAAACTATCAAGTAAATTAATAAATACTTGAAAAATCAAATTATAATTTCCTGGCTACAAATGCAAAACTAAAACAAAACATTTTAAAATAAAGTTACAACTTCTCAGTTGTAGAAGGCTTAACCATGATAAAAATGACAGAGGCTGGAACAATGGTTCTGTGGTTAAGAGCACTTGCTACTCTTCCAGAGGAGTAGAGTTCCATTCCCAGCTTCCAACTCAAGCAGCTCACAATTACCCACAATGCCAGCTCCTGGGAATCCAAAGCCATCTTCAGAATCCTCAGGAATCTGCACTCATGCACATAATCATACAACAGACACAACTATAAAATAAACTTACAAACAAAAACCACCACACCATGTCAACTGTTTATTTTTCTTAACTTTAACTGAAAAATAATTTCTTTGGAAATGTTATCAATGTTTATTAGTGTTTCTTGACTCTAAATCATCACACTTTTGACACCTAAGGGGATTTCTTCTGAACAGTGACTGGTGATCACCAGCTGTAAACATTCCTTGTATGTCTTATTATACAAATACAAAACAAGGATATAAAACTCCCACCACAGTAAGTGCTCCCAGGGCCTTTGTACTCATACACTTTCTACCCCCATCCTGTTTCAATCTTAGCATTGTTGTTAGCCTTATCCCACACCCCTAATCTCCTCACAAGTCACCCCTCTGGTCATCCTGCTAAGGGTCACCTTGCTTATATATTAGTTAATTGTTCAGTTGTTGTGGCAAAATACCTACCAGAAGGAAATTAATGAAGGAAGAGTTAATTTTGGCTCAGTGTTTGAGGATACAGTTCATCAAGGAAGGGAAGTCATTGAAGCACAATCTTGAGCTGACTGGTCATATTGCATCCACATGTCGGGAAGCAGAAAACAGTGCAGTGCTCAGTTCAGTCTCCCCTTTTGTTGAGTCTAGTTGGTGTGGGAAGTCCTTCTGTATATGTGTTGCTTTTATTGGTTAATAAAGAAGCTGCTTTCAGCCAATGGCTTAACAGAATATAGCCAGGCTGGAAGAAATACACACACACACACACACACACATACACACACACACATACATATAAATGTTTGTGTGTGTGTGTATGTATATATATACACATATATATATCGAGTAGGTGGAGTCAGTAAGAAGCCATGTAACCACCAGGGTAGAGAGATGCAAGTCGCCAGTTACCAGCTGGAACCTTGCTGGTAGGCCATGAGCCTCGTGGTAAAATATAAAATAATAGAAAAGGGTCAATTTAAGATATAAGATCTTGCTTGCAATACATTTGATTGGCCAAGCAGTGTTTTAATTAATATAACTCCTGAGTGATTATTTCTGGTCTGGGCAGCTGGGAATGAACAAGCAGCCTCTGCTAACATCTAGGACACCAGTCCGTGGCATAACACCCATATTCAGGGTGGGTCTTTGCTACTAATTTAAAGTAATTATCTAATCTTGCTCAAGCATGTCCAGAGGCTTGTTGCAGAAGTACTTTTTCTATCCTGACAAGCTGACAACTGATATTGATCATCATTACTTGCATGTTGTCAGCCTGTATGCAACAATACCTCCTTTCCCAGTTTCTTAGTTCCATGCAGTGCTGGCTCATTACACTGTTCCTGGAAGCATCCCTTTATTGGTTGTTTTTGTTTTGTTTGTTTTATCCTTTTGCTTCTCCATATTTCACTTCCCATCCTCTTTATTTGTTGGTCCTTTCTATAACTGTCTTCTGAGTATATATTTTATTCCTTCCTAGAGTCTTATGGAGTCAAACATTTCCTCTAAAAGCCCTCACACAGACCTAATAACCTAGATATCATTATGGAGCAGTTATCTTACATGCAATATGATTGCATTCTGTGCAAGGCACAGGCTGCTAGCAAAAACCATGGAGATATTTAAGAGGACATGGAGTACTAAGGCATAAAATAAAATAGAGATAGTGATAGAAATGTGTGGGGCTCTCTTATCGGATTCTTGAGAAAATGTCTCAGTATGTGGCCTCAACATTTCCATTCCTGTTAATTTAGGTTCCTGAGCATTGGTATGACTAGAATGCACCACTGGAGGGATATTTCCACAGGAAATAATACAAGGAAATTCTCAATAGGCAGAAGGCCTAAGTCCTTAGGGAATGTGTTATGCAACTATAGTATCCAAGGGAGTGTTTTCTGGGAGGAAGAAGGGAAGCAGAGAGGGAAGGATGGGTTCCTGGCTGCTGGTTAACAACACAGACCAAATGAGGAGGCAACTACAGGGAGACAGATAAGAAAATATCAATCTTCGGTACCACTGGGTGGTGTAAGGGCCATAATGGTACAATGAAAATATTTTGATGTTAAAGCCGATTAGTACGTGTTTGCTAAAGTAAGAACAGGAAGAAAAAATTTAAAGATGAATGATTTTGAAGACCTCATCCATTTAGCAGTGAGATTTTCATTTCCTGTATAGGGGGAGAAGCAGAAGGGAATAATTAATGTATTAGGTGAGTGTGCATGATAGGAAGTTCTGTTTGGCTTGTAACTTTGACATTCTGTAACCTATATAGCTGGCAGTAGGAAGGAAGGGAATAAGATTTGTTGGGAATCAGATGTTGAGAATTGGCCATGTAAGAAACCTAGCAACTGGAGGGGTTGGTGAGATTATTGTTGTTTGACCATCTGTGTCTGTATACTTACGGCACTTCTGAGGTATATTCTTTGTTTACAGAGCCTTGTGTAAGATAGAAATGTTTCCTACACAATATGTCTTTCATTACTATAGAAATCCACAATTTGTCTTATAATTTATACTTCATATGACTAATTTTCTAGTGATAATATGTAATTCTATTTATTTCCCTCAAAGCATCACTTTGAATTTGTGTTATTATGATAATTTTGGAAGCATTTCTTAATGTGCCTTGTAAATTCTTCTTTGACACACAGGCAACTTGAACATGTATTTTTATGGAGATTTCTGCCCTTATTCAGAATTCAAAGAGTGGGGGAAAAACTTTTAGACTAATGATGGCATGAATCTACAGAATAAATAAAATTACAACAAAACCTGGATCCATTTGATGACCCAAACACTGAAACCACAAAGAAATCAAGTAAGCTGACTATTATTGAAGGCTAAAATTTTCCATGGAGTTATAGAAAGGAAACACATCGTTCAGTGGGGCAATTGTGAAATTAACAGCTAATCTCTTTTTGCCTCTATTTTTTATGTTTTTGATGAAAATTTTTCTCGTGTAATAAATTCTTATCATGGTTTTGCCTCTCCCAACTCTACACAGATCTGACACACAACCCCAAGTCCTGTTTTTCTCTCTCCCTTTAGGAAACAAACTAAACTGTTAACAGGAATATAAATAAAAGACAATGGAATGATACATTGTAAAATTTGAAGAAAAGAAAAAACTTTACCATCATAGCATATTAAGCCAGTGGCATGTTCTTGTAGTTTACTATACAATGAACATTAGATCAGAAAAGCAGGAGAGAGAGTCTGTTTTTATTATGCACATTTTACAAGGAATGTGAGAAGTGTAGTGAGCTAAGAGGGCTGCTGAACAGAAATAGTAGAAGGGAGCATAATACCAAATGCATAGAGCAGCCTGCAGAGACCAGCAGTGTTCTACCGTATCTGACAGCACAGACGAGAGACATCGTTGCCAGAATTAGAGAAATGATAAGTAATTTGAGTCTTCTAAATTTGTTTTTATTGCAGAAGTGATAAGAGAGAAATTTTCTGTTTGACTATTATAAGCTATAAGCACATTTGTGACCTCCAGAAAACAAACATGATAGTTGGACAAAGGACTAATGGCTCACAAGTTAATAGACTAAAAACTAAAATAGTAACTAAATATTATTTCAATGGGATATAGAAATACTTGATCTCAATAACCAGAAAAGTAAGTACTTCATATTGAAATAAAAGAAAGGTGACTGGTAGCCCTGTATATCAGATCTTCAATACAGTGATGAGGATAAATATTAAAATTAAAAGATTAATACTATCCTATATGAATTTTGTTAAAAATGAAAGTGTCTGTGTTCCTATCTTAGTTACTGTTTTTTTTTTGCTATGATAGGACACCATGACTAAGTCAACTTATAAATGAAATTGTTTAATGTAAACTTATGGATTTGGAGAACTGGAGTCCATGATGGCCTAGCAAAGGCATGATGGCAGGAACAGCTGAGAGCTTCCATGTTGATCCTAAGTAGGAGGCAGAAAGAGAGAACATGGGGAATGACTGAAGTCTTGTAAAACTTCAATGCCCTGTCCCAAGTGACACATTCTTCAAGCAAAGCCACACATCCTAATCCTTCCCAAAGAGTTCTACCAGCTGAGGACTAGGTATTCAAACATCTGAGTTTGAGGGTCGTGTGGCACTGTCTTTTAAACACTACAGTTCCCTTATATTGAATAGATTATAGTTATGGGAAATTTGAAAAAAAACATATTACACAGTACTAAGAAAAACCTACAGTAGTCATATCTGTCTAATATGTCTAGGTATATTAGAAGTGTGACTTGGTGAACATGTTAAAGATGATGATTATGATAATTTATTATTTTGTTAGAACACTAAATAATGGAGTCACCATGATGTCTTCATAGCTATGTATCACTGTATTCTTAGCCTTCCCTGTTGCTCCCTGCCTGACCTCGCTGTTTACCTTCCTTCCACTGGAGCCTGTAATTTGTTCTTATTGCATCTATTTCATAACCCTATTTCACAACTTCCTTATGACCTCTTGCTCAATTCATTATTCTGTTTCTAGTTCTGTGTTATAGTGTGCGCGCACGCGCGCACGTGCGCACACACACACACACACACACTATCTCTTTCATACATACATATTTAGATTATTTTATTTTACTTTTTAAAATCTATCTTTCCTCATTTTACATACCAATCCCAGTTTCCAACCCTTCCCCTGGTCCCATTGCCTGAACCTTCCCCCCCTCCCCACTCACTCCCCAGAAAGGATAAGGCATCCCATGAGGAGTAAACAAAGTCTAACACATTGCTTTGAGGAAGGACCAAGGCCCTCCCTACTATATCTAGGCTGAGTAAGGTATTTCCAAAGAGAATGGGTTTTTAAAAAGTCAGTATAAGCAGTAGGTATGAATCTTGATCACACTGCTAGTGGCACCACAGTCTGCATCAGCCATACAACTGTCATCCACATTCAGAGAGCTTAGTTTGAACCTATTCTGGTTTCTTTCCTGTCAGGCTGGTGTTGTTGGGTACCCATTAGTTCAGGTAACCTGTATCAGTGGGTATCTCAACAATGTTCTTAACATCTTTGCTCATATTCTCACTCTTCCCCCTCTTAAACTGGACTTTAGGAGCTCAGCCCAGTGCGCTGTTGTGGATATCTGTCTCTGCTTCTATCAGTTGCTGGATGAAGGTTCTATGTTGACATTGAAGATAGTCAGTATGACTACAGGGCAATGCCAGTTCAGGCACCCTCTCCACTATTTCTTAGGGTCTTAGCTGGAGTAATCCTTGTGGATTTCTGAGAATTTCTCTAGTGCCAGGTTTCTCGCTAGCCCCATAATGGCTCCCTCAATCAATATATCTCTTGTTCTCTCTCTCTGTCCTTCCTCCATCTCCACTCTCCCATTCCCTCAAATCTCCTTCCCCTACTTTCTCTCCTCCTCCCCTTACACCATAGGAATCTCTATATTGTAGTTTCCCTTAGGGTTCTCCTTGTTACTTAGCTTCTCAAAGGTTGTAGACTACAGATGTCCCACTTGCTCTTTCTATAAGCGAACACTGCTATCTGCAGGGAGTAACCCAAAGGGTACTCAAAGGAATGAAATCTGGTAGATGGATGTGTTCCACTTTACAGAATATGGAAAATTAAGATATGTACACTACACCATTGAGACTTACTCAGGTTTTCAATGGGCAAATGCTTTGAGTTCAAAATAGACTGATTCAGTAATCACTCATTTATGAGAAGTTATGGCCATCATAAGTATATGTGCACAAATAAAGACAGATAATGATTCATCATATGTCTTTAAAAAAGTAAACATATTTTTTGCTTATTGTATTATAAAGCATATTACAGGTATATCAAACAATCCTACATAACAGGAGAAATAAAATCAAATTATAAAAGCTATGTTAAACAAACAGAAATTGATGGAAGATACCCCAGAAATAAATTGCATAATGCTTTCTTAACCTTGAATTTTCTTAAAACTAATGCAAAAGGAACTACAGCAGCAGAGAGACATTGGGTAATAGTAAAAACTTCTAAATTAAATCAGCTGGTATATTTCAAGGATGTGTTGACCTCACAATGGAAACCAAGAGATGTGCTGTGTTGGGGAAGGGCTTTAGTTCTTGTTTCCACAGAAGAAGAAAAGTTATGAATACCATCAAAATTAATAAAGATTTGCTTTGAAAAAGAGAAACCTCTAGAGAAAAAAATGACAGCTTATCTACAGAGGTGACAATCATACAGGTGGTATGAAAATCTCATAAGGGTTGGCACAGGGTTCTGTTCTTGTCTTTGCAGTAAAATACTCATCTTCAAAAAGTTGAAATATCTTGGACATCTAGATGCCTAAAGAAGAAAAGATAGCTATCCAGAAAGAATCACTAAGTAAAGACAAATATGACTCATAATGCAGTATCATATACACAGTAAAATTTCATTACTTAATAATTAAATACTTAAAAATTAAGTATTTATCTCTACTTAAAAATCAAAGCTGTCTTTGGATTTGGACAATGTCTATCCTCTAAATCCAAGCATGTTGTTAAAAATTCAGAGTTTCTTTCTCTTATCAGAAGCCATCCGGTATGGGAAAAAAAGAAGAAAGAATTTAAGAAAATTTTATTTCCCTTCATACCTATTTTTGTCTCTATCATATCTTTCATTGTAATTATGTCTATGGGAATAATGTTTAAGATTTCTGCACTGAACAATAAATTTTCCTACAGTAATCTTTGATGTTTCCAGGAAGAAGATAATGCCCCCAACAATGTTTCTACCTTGTTGATATAATGTCATGATGCTGATAGTGCTACTCAAAATGACTCCAACTTGGCTAGCTAAAATGGTGCACCTTATTAGAATGTTCTGGTCAGAAATCCAATAAGAACTTCAGAAAAACCCTACTGAATACTCAGAGACTATTTTATATATTCAGAGAAAGTAATTTAGAAACTTAACCACAATTTTAGTTTTACAGAATCCCATAGATAGAACATCAGCCCCATGACAGCTGAAATCAATTCTAGAAGACAACATCCCCTCTCCCCACAAAGCTTAGCCTCAGAGTTAAATGACATCAATTAGGGATTGATTATAACTGGTATACGGTTGGGGTTTGGGCTATAAATTTTGTAGGCTCAGGGATCTCCTTTGAAAAGTAAATATAAATATGATATAAATAGGGATATAAATATGATAAGATGGAAAGGTAGATTATTGAATGTTGGGCACTGAAAACACTCCATTTGGAGCTTTTCTTCTTGATAAAACTGGCCTTTGGGCAAAGAACTGCCCATGCCTCAATCACTGACAAAATGCAAGGTGTCTGGACAGGACAAGCAGGGTACAAGAAAAAAGACTTTCAAACCTTGCAAAGACAGGGTAAGATGGATTTGAAATTTTTCCTGCCTCTGAAAATCATCTGTCAGTTACTCTAGGCCTTAGCTAAAGTTAGTTGCTCCAATGTTGCAAATGAGATCTGGGTGATTGCCCAGGTAGTCTGACAGTTGTCTCTGCCATTTATTGCACAATTTGGAAGTTGCCTGATTGTACTTCCTGTTTACTCAAGTAATATTATTTCTCTTCTTAGGTCTACAATGGTGTTGATGACTAGATAGTTGTAGTTACTTTTCTCTCATGACTTGTCCACACCATTTCTAATACAAAACTTTGACTCCTTAGGATAGGATAATTATTGAAACATTTAACATATGTTTCTTGCTTGATATTGTTTACACTGGTTGTAATTCTAATTTTTATATTTGATATTTGTTCTTATTGTATATAGTTTTGTATTAGGCTTAGTACTCTTTTATTTAGACAAAAGGGGGAGGAGCTGTGGAAACTCCTTCAGCCAACAGCCTTTAAGATACCAGCCCATTTGGGTATGATCTCTTAAACTATAAATACAGCTGAAAATTGCTATCCCTCTCTCTCTCAGCTGCTAGATTGCTGGGGTTTCTTTCTCCATTCATGCATGGTGTAGGAGGTCCTTCTGTATTTCTGTTGCTTTCATTGGTTAAATAAAGAAAACTGCCTTGGCCTTTTGATAGGGCAGGACTTAGATAGGTGGGGAAAAGAGAACAGAATGCTGGGAAGAAGGGAAGAAGGGAAGTGTGGCAGATGCAATGAATCTCTCACCTGAGATGGACGTAGGATAGAATCTTCTGGGTAAGCCACACACCCGTGGTGATACACAGATTACTAGATATGGGGTAAAGCAAGATGTGAGAGTTAGCCAATAAGGGAGTGGGGATAATGGGCCAGGCAGTATTTCAATGAATACAGTTTCTGTGTAATTATTTCAGGGGTTAAGCTAGCTGGGCACCAGAACGTGACCCACGCCTCTTATTACACATGCAAAAGACTGTGATCTGTGAGTCTACCTTCATTATACTTAGTTTTGAGCTAGTGTGGGATTACTTTATAGCATTCATCTTCAGCAATTCCATATCGACTTAATCATTAGCAAATTTTCCCATTTCATAGGCTCTCTCTTCAATTTGGTGATTGTTTCTTTTGCAATGAAGAATATTTTTTTAAATGTATATAAACCTATTTGCCAATTATTGTTGTTATTTCATGTGCTATCAAAGTCCTTTCCAGCAAGTCCTCATCTATTTCTTATTATTGAATGATTTACTCTGATTTGCTGTAGCATTTTCAAAGTTTAGGGTCTTGTATTAAGGCATTTGATCCATTTTGATCCATTTGGGACAGAGTTAGAGATATATATCTAGTTTCATATGTCTTCATGTGATATTACAGTTTTACTAGAATAATTGCTTGAAGTGAATGGTTTTTAATTCAAGGTATATTTTTGTACATTTGTTGAAAATTAGTTGCCTATATCTGTGTGGGTTTATTTTTATGCCCTTGATTCTAACCTATTGGTTACATGTATATTTGTTGTGACTCTAATTTGAAATATTTGTTATTCCTCTTCCCAAATTGAATAAATATCCCATTCCAATTAGCTCCCCAAAGTGGAGTATTTAGAAATGCTCCTAACTAATGAGGAGAACAGCCTCTGAAACAAAAGCTTTACAAACTAGAAAAAGATGACCAAAGAAGATATTAGATGATATAAAGACCTTCCATGTTCTTGGGTGGGAAAATTATTATTATAAAAATGACAAGACTACCAAAATTAAACTCCAGATTTAATGTAATACCTATCGAATTTCTTATATCATATTACACCGATTTAGAAAAAAATGAACTTATATGGAACCCAAATATCATGTATAACTAAAAATTATACATGAAAGAACTAAGAGCATTGTCGGAGGTATTATAATACCAGGTCTCAAATTATAATGCAGGGCTATAGCTATAAAAAAGCTTGATACTGGCATAAAACAGACAGGTAGACCAATGGATTTAAATTAGAGAAACCCAAAGGGAAGTGACAAATCTATGCCAACTTAATTTTAACAAAAGAGGAAAAACATATATTAGAAATGGTACAGTCTTTTCCACAAGTGGTACAGGTCAAACTGGATTTATACCTACAGAAGAATGAAATTAGGTTCATAACATTTTTTCATTACAACAGAAATCATTTCAAGATGGATCAAAGATCTGAGTTTAAGACCTCAAACACTGAACTTTCTAGAAGAAAACACAAGGAATACAATCAAAGGATTGAAGTAGGCAAGAACTTCCTGAACATAATACTAAAAATACAGGAATTTGCCCCTAGAATCAACAGATTAAATGAAAAGGTTTCTGCATAATGAGGAAAATTGTCAGTAGGGCAAACAGAACCCATGAAATGACAGAAAATTTTTACCAGTCATATTTCAAGCATAGAGCTAATATCATGATTTTGCAATGAATTTCAGATATTTAGTACCAAAGAAATAAAATTGCCAATCAACAAGTGGGCTAATGAATTGAACAGTTTTCAAAAAGAAACACAAATGATCAATAACTATTTTTAAAATTGTTCAATATCTATAGCTGTCAAGCAAATACAAATTAAAACTATGTTGAGATGCCATATGACTCCAGTCAGAGTGGCTATCATCAACAAATCTGACAACAAATCTTATAGAGGATTTGGAGAAAGAAGAATCATTGATGGTGATAGTGACATAAATGAATGAATCTATTGTGGAAATCAGCCTAAAAATTTTTTAAAACTTAAAAATAGAACACCATATGACCAGCTATTTCATTCCTGGACATATACCCAGATATCTGATACATGGTCAGTCACAGACAGCAGGAAGCATTTATCTGAGGTATGGTTTTATATAGAGTAACTCTGACTCTAAGACTTAACATAGTCTCGCCTATCCTGCAGTAGCTATAGAGTCTAAGGTGAAAGGGTCTTAATTTCTGGATCATGGTCATGCAAGGAGTATCCATTACTTTAGATTCTTGGGCCTAATGATGGGCATATGGTAACCCTAGTCCTATAGGGAAAATGATTCATTTGGAGGTGGGATGAAGAATCCTATCATTTCCCAGGGAGCTCATGATAGAATTGGCTTTTGGTTTACTCAGTGGCAAAGTCTATATATGTGCTTTATAATCAAGGCTTCCAGGGCAATAGTGGCACCTTAATGCACCTGATACAGAGCCCATAACATTAACTATTCTTTGCAATCTATAGACATCACAGATGTGTCATTCTTTTATGAATACATCCCTGCATGAACTCCATGTCCTAGTGATCCTCTCTGAGTGATTTTTCTCAATGCTGTGCTCCACTGGACTGCTACAGTCTCTTAATTCAAAACCTGAATGCCAGCTAATTATCTGACAGATGTAATGGCTGTTGCTCCTGTTTTGCCTTGCTCTCTTGCTTTCATCATTCTTCTACTTAAAAACATTTTTCTGTAAGGTAGGTATTGGACCTTACCATGCTAGGCAAACAGTAAGCCACTTAGCCCCATTTTCAGCCATGTTCATGTTATTTTGAAGCTGTCTCACCAGTTGTTCAGGTAGACCTTCAATTCATTCTCCTCCTCAAAACTCACAAGTAGATGCTGTTACAAGTATCCACCACTACTCTTGGTTTAATCATGTAAGTTTATTATAAAAACTATTCCTTAAGAATTGCACACATGCCTATAGTATACTAAGGTCATATTTATTCCCCATTTCCCCTCCAACTCTCCCTTAATTCCTCTTAACTCATTTGTTTCTGAACTTAATGTCCTTTTTTTTTAAAAAAATATTTTACTTCATGTAGTTAGTGATGTCTAACTGCTTATGGTTTCAGAGCCATCCACTAGAGCATAGACAACCTGCTTAGGTCTTAACTATTAACAGCTTCTGAGGTAGGAGCAGGGCCTCATGACTCACTCCTGTTTCTCTTCTGGAATTTTGGAAGGCTTGATATTAGACAGGACTTTTGCACGTAACCACAGCTGCTGTGAATGATACTCCTTAAACCGTAAGGAGGGGTGACATAAATGCACCATCAGGAGCAGAGCATGCACAATCACTTACAATAAGTTAAATTATTGCTGAAGACATCACACATTTTGGATGTAGAAATCAATCTTGAACTAACCAGACAAATTCTTTACACTGCATAGCTTTCATAGTGCTTGAAGGTACTATTTGGGACACTGGAAAAGAGGCATATTAGGTCTCTTATCAAAAACGACCCTGCCTACAGGATGTGTCCACAACTGCAATAGTGCCGTGACTGGGAGATGACTAATCACTCTCTTAATTGATTGGAGGACTGTATTTCATAGGATGGAATTCAAGCCTGATACTGTAAGTGAGAAAAAAAGTTAATATCTGGATAGGTATAGGTACGAGGGATAAATTTGATGTTGTTATTTTGGTAAATAACAATAAATTATCATGCCAAACTGCCATCTAACTTCAACCTTAGTGAGAGAGACTCTTAATTTTATAGTTTGTGGCAATTAATGCAGAAACTCATAACTGGTTAAATACTGATAATAACTGACTTATTTTATAATATCAGAATTTACAGAAGAAAATACTTAACATATATAATTTATGTTTTGTGACACAGGCCTATAACCTACTTATATAGGAAGCTGAAGAAGGAAGCTCACAAGTCAAGCTCTGCTTAGACTACAAAGTGAGTTCAAGGCCAGATCAGGTAGCTTAATAAGACTGCATTTCAAAATAAAAAAGTAAGATGTGCTATCGATATAGCTTGGTGTTATATAAAGCAATTGTCTAGCATATGAAAGGCTTTAGGTTCAATCCCCACTATTATAAGAAAGAAAAATCCATTTTAAAGCATCAGTTATTCCCTTAAACTTATTGAACCATTTTTAGTCTTCATATATCACTAAAACAACTGTTTGGGAAGTGTACTGCTGAGACTCATTCCTGCAGAGGTTGATGGCCATTCTCTATAGCATGCATGTGGACTTGGGCCTGGATCCTAGAGATACTTAAAAATAAGGACACTATTAATAAAGCCACGCAGGCTTTACTGAACTCGTCTCGTCCTGTAGGAAGGTTTTTTACTTGATATAAGTTTAATGTATGTGTCTTGGTCCTTTCCATGTTCATCATATATCTTCCTCTCAGAAGTAAATGAGTCTTCTGTCAGCAGCTCAAGGGGCACAATGCTGTCTTCCCACATTGTCAACCAAGTGACTTACTAGCTTCAGTGGACCAGTACCTATCACTAAGGCTATGCTACAGTGTATTTTCTCTATGTGAACAAAACCATCACTTTGCTTGTTGCCTGTATTTGTCATCACTTATTTGATAATACTAATCCCTGAAAATTATTTTGTGAGTGACATTCTGGGATTGTTATTCCTGAGATAAGAAACAGATGTCGTTTTCTTGATTACTTCCTTGATCATTTCACAGTGCTTAGGGGAACTTAATAGCAAAATCTTACTAATGCAATAAATAATATCCAAAGTCTTTTGTGTTTATACATATAACAGCAAATGCATAAAAATATGTTAAAAGATTATACCCTGAGAATACAACAATATGATAGAGTGTTTAGTTAAGAAAAGAAAAACTTGTGCATTAGGTAATCTGTAATATTATTTACTATATTTAAAGTACTAAGAAAGCTTTTTTAAAATGATAATGCAGGGATTGGAGAGATGGTTCAGCTATTAAGACTGTACTACTCTTCCAGAGGACCTGAGTTTGATTCCTAGCATTACACAAGGCAACACAACCACCTCTAACTCCAGCTCCAGGGCTTCTGACACCTTATTCTGGCGACTGCAGGTACCTGTTCTTATGTGCATTTACCCCTACATACAAACACACACACACACACACACACACACACACACTCTCATATTTACATGCACATACGCACAATTAAGAATAAGTCTTTGAAAAGTGACAATGCATAATGAATAAGTATTTAGAACTCACATTACCTGATATTTAATGCACTAGGTAGTTTCAGCAGCCACTAAAAGTTACATTGGCAGAAATTAGATCAGTAAATCACTAGGATAGAAAATAAAACATGAGAACATGAGAATAGACCAAGGTTTGAAAGAGCAATTATGTTTTGACATAGTCTCAAAAATAAATTCTGTTGGAAATATTATATATTCATAAGAACACAAAATCATCACTCAGATGAGTCCTTATATATTATATAAAATTCACACATAATATGTCAAATTTATACTGTAAAACTGTGCTTCAGAAAAAATTATATGATTTTTGTGATGTAGCATTAAGTGAAGCCATTATAGTCATGGTTCATGAAAAGAAAATAAAGGGTTGAGTGGTTAGTATTTGCCCAGAAATACTGAAGTATTTCTGTCCTTGAAAGTCTAGATTCAGTTCCCAGATCAATACACATAGAGTGAGATGGGTTAGAGAATTGGCTCAGCAGGTAAGAGCATCCCTCTTATGTTGGGTGACCCACAACTGTCCATTATTCTATCTCCAGGGGATATGATATGAAACATGAACTATACCCTTGGTAAGATACTGAGATCCACCTATCAAAATGAGAGACAAATGTCTCCTATGCATATCAAATGCTGATAGTAGGGATAAACTGGTTGTTTTATGCACAAACTTTTGTCCTGGGCATGCAGGATGATGAGCCACTGTGCAAAATGTTTTTTTCATGTAGAAAATAAGCAAACTTGCATACACGCTTATAGCACCTAGACATCATACACCTAATAAGTTTTTCTACAGAAATGCAACATTGTGTTCATATAGAATTATACATGAATGTTCATAAAGGCTTGATTTGAGGTCCACAAAATTGAAAATCAAGTCAAATGTCCTTCAATGAATAGACAGAATTAAAAAATGTATAGCTGAACAATGAAATAGCACTCAGCAATAATATAGGGCAAAATGAGAGGTTAAGGGTACTGAATTAAAAATGTCAGTATGAAAGAATTACATATTGTGTGATTCCATCTATGCAGTCTTTTTAAAGATACAGACTTAAGGCAATGAAGAACAGATCAATGGTTACTAGGGGTAAGTTTAGGAACTAATGCAAAAAATAGCATCAATTAATAATGGAGATACGTCCTGAAAAATATTATTAGATTGTGATATAATACAAATATCATAGTGTGTGTTACTATGGTGGTTACAACATTATTAAGTAATACAATCTCATGAAACCACTTTAGTGTGCACAGAAAAGGCCCCAGAGAGTTTGAAGGTACTGAAGATTGTTTGTGATAACCAAGCCATTCTGAATTTTGATTGTGGGAATCATTCCTAAAATCTACACAGATAATAAAATTCCACAGAACTGCATCATTGACAGCATGTACAAAAACTATTAAATAATGTTCTGTAATAATTTATCCATTAATTTTGTTCCAAACTCCTTTAACAGAGCTTTAAGTTCAGATATAAGTAGTAAGTAAGAATACCAAAAGGTAGAAAAATATGTCAAATTCTGTCTCCAGGAATAAAGCATTGAATGAATTCAGTGTGCATACCTCTGATAAGTTGGGACTGCATCATTTTTTAAGCCTTTTGTACTTATATTCTCTACCTCACTTAAGTGTGAACCTGCTAAGAGAATTCTACTGGAAAGGGGTCTATTGCTCTCAAGACTACAATTCTTTATTCTTTGAAGAAAGTAGCAATTTATTTCCATGAATTTGAAAGAGAGTAAGGGGTGATATATGGAAGGGGTTGGAAGGAGGGAGGCAAGGAGGAAATGATTTAATTGTATTATAATCTCCCAAAAGAAAAAGAAATAATTTTTTAAAAACTAAAATAATGAACAGACATAAAGATCAGTGATTGAAGGAATGCAGGTTTCAGAATCTTTCCAAATGTTTATAAAAATTTGGGGGATGCAGTTAGAAGCTCATGGAGTGATTGGGAGCAGGAACAAAGTTTGACTTGAAACATCTGCATACTACTCAACTAAGATGATTCCTTAGCACAAGAACTCACACCACTAAGAAGTAGGCTATAGAAAAATTATGAAAATCACAGGAAGATTATGTTCTCCAATGTTTTAAGTGTAGACACAAAGGAAAATTCCACTGTGCTACTTCTTATCATTGGGTATATAGCAAGGGTATGATACTTGGAGAATTTGGAATGAGAAACACAAGACCAGCTACTTGAGACTTCAATGGAAGAAAATACTTAGAAACCTCTGATCATCAACAATGTGGCTATGATCTGCCTCAAACTTCCAATGTGATAAATCATAATTACATCTCATATTCTCTCAGTGTTAGCTACTAAGCTTCTTAGGGAGAAAAAGCAAGCTCTGTGGCACCATCTTATTATTAGTATTGTTTTAGATTATTTTGTTGTTCAGAGTTATTTTAGTGGAGCTTAGTTAACAGAAATTGAAAAGGGACACGCTGAGTGACGTTAAATAGGAGACCCAAGTGTCAAGCATGTAATGAATGTGACCTTTTTTTTCTGTTGTAGAAACCACGCATTTGTTAAAGATCAGTTGTCTTTGAAAATAAGTTAACTATTAGGGAAAATGGAGCTCAATAATTTGTACCCCAATTTTATGATTACATTTTGTTTCTGAAGTGACAAGTACTAAAATATGTTAATAAATCAGAGAACTGGAGCCCAGGAACATGTAAGTCTTATTATATAAGCCTGTTTAGTTATTCAGCCAATTTGTCAAAAACTCACTTGGACTGTTCCATCATTTTCTTCCCTCACTATAATACAAATAATTTTATTATGCAGTTTTTGCGAAGATTAAAATATATACGGTCATACAGTATAGAACCACTCGAACTTAACCCTGTCAGTGGATGCTTGTGGATGTTCTGATTGTAAAATGAGGGTTGTTGAATGGCAAACAAAAATATAATTTATAAGGGAGTTTCTTTGTTTACTTTCTTCATTGCTATTTTACATTTTGTATTTTCTTCTTTAACATTCAGAAAAGTCTAGGACTATAGTCATTATTATTCCTAGTTTAGATGTGCAAAATGGTAAAGAGTAGATAATTTACCTATGTCATGGAGATAACAAGGGTGGTAGAGTTTCTGCGTAAAGAGTTCCTTTACCAGTAAATCTTAAAGGCATACATAAATATTCAAAATAACTTCAAGTGCTAAAGCTGCCCCCAATGTTGCTCATTCATTTGACATAGAGGTTCTAATGATCTACTGTCATTCTTTTTCATAGTAAGAGTATGGTATTAGCTGTATAAGAAAAAGGCATCTTTACAAAGCTTAGTTCTTAGTTGTTTGTGGGCTATTGATTGTTTTCTTGCCAAGCTTCCTTATTCCTGTTCTACATATTCACTTCAGCTGAATGTAGTAGTTCATACTCTTACCACTGAGCATGGAGTACCCAACAGTATGCAGACACTCAAGCTATAACATTATTGAGTCAGAAAAGCCACTGATAATAAAATATCAGAACTTGGATTAAAAGAAACTAACCCAAGGGCTGTGTATGAAGGATAATTACAAAGAACAGCAGGCAGTATTAAAACAATGAGGAAATGCAGAATCAAATGAAGACTCCAGTATCCAGCATCTTTCAAGACATTTAGCAACATAAACCCAGCATGATATTTGGATTACTCATGTGGCAAAACCTTCAGGGATGCTACTACTATGTTATTCACCACTAACTTTGAAAACATTCCCCTCTGGTTCCTCCTGATATCTTTATCATCCTTGAGCTTTCACTCATTGTGCCTATATTTAAACGTTCAGTCCAGTATTGAGAACAGGTAGATTCCAAAGCAGGGTTTAACTTTGACTTGAGAAAGAAATTACAGACCAAATAACAATAAAACAATACATACTTTTTCTATTTTCTTTCTAAGTAAGGATGAGCAACTACCAAATTCTCTTTGAGTTTTGACTATCAACCTTTATTTGTAGTCAACTTACAAGTTAATTATAAAGAATAATCATTTAAATTCATCTCCTTGTCTTCAAAGTTTTGGTAATGGTCAATTTTTGGAACATAATGAGTACAAGAAATAATAGCTTTATAGATAAGGTATATTATCTCTGTTCTCTGTTTCTTTTAAATATAGTGGTAATGATTAAAATAACCTTTTTGTCCTCAGAACTTAGCCTAATGCTCATATATTGCAGAAAAATTCAGATTTTGGAAAGAATACAGAAATTATATTATGTAACATAAGGTGATGGAGTAGAAAATGCTGGCCTTCATACCACAACCCCAGCCCTAAAGAAATCCACAACCTACCCAAAATTTACTCTATATAAAAAAGCTCTGGGAGAGCTTCAGAGTGTAGTTTAAGATGTAGCATCACAGTAGAGAAAAAAAGAGAAGCTTTGCTTCACATTTTTCTGGTGCTTGAGGACACTAATTATTACTTTAACAATATTCATTGGTCATTTGTGTTTCTTCTTTTGAAAACTCTATGCTCATTCCCTTGATGATTTTTCTTTCTTTTTTTTTTTTTTTAGTTTTGTTGTTTCTTTTCTTCTGTTTAGGTTTGTAGTTTTTTGTGTATTCCAGAAATTAATTCTCTATCGACATAAGCTACTCTAAGATTTCCTGTCACCCTTCCCAGAATGGATGTCATTAGGAATGCAAATGACAACAAATGTTGCTGAAGGTGTGGAGCAAATGTTAGGGGGAATATAAACTGGCATAATACCTATGAAAATTAGTCTGGAAAATTTCAAAAAGAAAATATACAGACCCAACTGACCATGTCTCAGCATGTACCCAAAGGAAAACAAGTGATATGAAATGCAAGGGAGAATATTGGGGGTAAAAATAAAATGTAATGCAAATGGAAAGCCAGGATATGAGATAGATATTGGAGTATAGGTTTAAAAAAGTGAATATTTTTGAAAAACCTATATGAAAACCTACCAATTTGTAAGCCAAATAAAATAGAGTAATAAAAATATTTAAGTAGAGATACCCTATGTAAGTAGATAAAGTGACTTCAAGAGCCAGATAGGTATTAAAGAAAAACCCCAGCACTGCGTGTGGGCTTCTTGCTTCCAAGTTGCTGGCTAGGGAGTGCTCTGAAGCTCCAAAAGCAATACAGCCCATTGTTGTTGCTCTTGGTGGGACAAGAGAACTAGACAGTAAGACTTTATTGAGGAAGACAACACATTCTTATGTGTGGAACAGGGAGAATCTCAACCGGAACTGAGAGCGAAGCTTCCGCCCCGTTGGCTAGCTTCCTGTGTTATTAGGTGCTATGCAGTTTACTCAGTTGCGGACTCGGTGTGCTACATTACTGACCTGCTAGGCTAGATGTGCCCAGTGATGCAGCAGTGACATGGTTATTTTGGGAGTAGTCAATGGCTTTGTGGTTAGATTTATGGCCCACTCTGAAGCAGTAAAGCTATTGTTGACTATTTCATTAAGTGGAACTAACATGTTTGTTGAGGTTGCCTTCTATATCTTTCTGCCTATAGATGAATGCTGTTCTTTGCTTTGGTCAGTGGAACTTCTTTGTCAGAGTGGGCACTGTTTCCTACAGAGGCTCAAAGCTGATCAAAACACCGAGAATAAGTGACTATTGAATTCTCAGTAGTAAATAGGACATCTATATGACACTGTCTAAGGTTCAGGAAATATCTTAAAAGAGGAGCCAGAAAGAATATAAGAGTAAAAAGAGGGATGGAATGTTGTGGAACACTCTTTTAAGGCATGGCAAAGCCAATGAACTCCTGAATTCACAGAAACTGTGTCTCTGCACAGGACCTGAACCTAACAGATTTGTCAAGGTAACATCATGTAGAAGAGAGGGCCCACAAGTCGTGCCTTTCCCTGAAGACTTTTAGGCAGTGATACCCCTACGGGAGAGGGACTCCTGAGGCTCTGAACCCTCTTGAGACTTCATAAGCAGGTATTGATTGCTGAGAGAAGAGAAGTTTCATTCACTAGTTTATGCATCGTTTTGTTACTCATGCAGCTTACACTAGTCAGAAACCCGTCACTGGTGTTGCTTTTAGAAAGTTTTTTAAAATTTTTTTTCGAGACAGGGCTTCTCTGTGTAATGCCCTGGCTATCCTGGAACCCTGTCTATAGACCAGGCTGGCCTTGAACTCACAGAGATCCACCTGTGTCTTTCTTCCGAGTGTGGGATTAAAGTCATGTGCCAACACTGCCCAGCTCCTCTTAACAATTGTAATTACAGTTATTGGGTCACACACCCACAAAAGACGTGAAAGTAAGAGGGGGGCTAGTTGGATAGATAAAGGGATCCATGGCAATGAGAGGGGACAAGAGAGGAGGATGGGGCTAAAAAATGATCGAAACATATTACATACACATGACAATGTTAAATGAAATCCATTACTATGAGCAATTAATATATGGGAATAAATTGTTTGAAACTAAAACAAACAAACCAAGAATAAAGAGCTCAAAACAGTCTCTGATTGCTGTTTCTGTCCACTATTAGATGCTAAAAAAAATGCTGAACCCCGAATTCTCAGCCTTCCAAACTCTAGGGATCTGACCTGGCAGCTTTCAGACCATTCCAACCAGCACTTAACAGATGTTTTAGCCCAGAAATGAATGAACAGATATCACAGCATACAGAAGAATGAGCCAGAAAACCCAAGCACAAATCATTTGACGCTATCCAATCAGATGCAAATAATAAAACAAAATAGAAAAATAATCTGAAGTTTGACAAAAGGATGGATATATGTGCTGCCATTAAACTGAATAAAATATTCATGGAACATATGTAGAAGGAAAGTGGGAGAGAAGGAAACAAAAAGTATTAGTAAACAAAAAGAAAACAAAGCCTCTCAAATCTGGGGAAGACAATCAACATTCAGGAAAAAAGACTGTAAACGCTCCAGACATTTGATAGTAAAGTGGAGCACATTTAGACATGGTTGCTGAGAGTCAGAGATGAGAGAATTTTGAACAAACAAGATAACAAATATTTATGACACAAAAGGGAGCCACCACAAACTAACACATTTCTTTTCGTGTTTTTTCATAGCAATTTCCAGTTACTTTGTCCAGTTCAGTGGTTCCAGTGTCCAGTTGTTCAGTCTCATCACTGTGGGTTTTAGAACACTTTCATTTTCTCATTCACACACACCAAAATTCTCGGACACCACTTCCTGCCGTCTTGTTTACCTTAGCCTGTGGTGCAATAGTAACACAATCATACATAGTAGGCCTTTCCTACTTTTCCTTTCCTACTCACCTTAGTGTTTTCAAGTTTCCCCCATGTGTTCACAGTGTGCTTCATTTCTTTTTCTTACCGGATAATATTCCACCATGTAGATATACCACATCTGTTTAGCCATTCGCTGCTGATAGGTGTTTTAGGCTGCTCCCATTGAAGAACTGTTATGAATAACGCCACCACAATCATCTGTGCACAAGATTTTCTGTTTTATATGTTTTGCTTTCTCTGGAGTTTTTATTTCATCTCAGAGTAAAATGGCTAGGTCATATAGGACTCTGTGATTAAGGTTTTAAGAAGTTTCTTGGAGGTTTCCATAGCAACTGCTTCAGGTAGCGTTCCCCATAAGTAGTTTAGGAGGTTTTGGTTCTCCATTCTTTGCCAGCACAGTCTGGGTGGCTTCACGTGACAGCCACACTTCTCAGTAGAAGCCTCACACAATGGAAGCCTGTGAAAACTACTTAAAGCGTTGAAAGGAAAAAAATGTACAAATAGGATATTACTTTTGAAATTGCTGTTCTTTGAGAAATGAGGGATAGATAAAGACATTACCAGACAAACAGAAAAAAAACATTATGTAGATACATGCAATTATATCCATATATCTATACATTAATTTTTAAAATATTGGAATACTGTAATGCTAATGACTTCTAATATAAAGATTAAAAGAAAGCACAATTAAAAGCAATTGTAAATAAAATAATTTGTTTATGGATATACAATATAAAAATGTAAATTAAGACATCAAAAACATAAACTACAGATAGCAAGCATGCTGCAGTACAATCTTTGTACACTGTAAATATGTATTACTCTCATTGTCAATAAAAAGCTGATTGGCCAAAGCTAGGCAGGAGTTTGGGGCAGGGACAATGCTGGGAAGAAGAAGGGCAGAGTGAGAGTAGTCACAAGCCAGATGCAGAGGAACAGTATGTGTACAAAATGAGGTAATAAGCCATGAGCAGCATGGTAGAACTTAGATAAGAAATATGGGTTAATTTAATTTATAAGAGCTACCTAAAAACATACCTAAGCTGTTGGCTAAGCATTTATAATTAATATTAAATCTGATGTGGTTATTTGGGAGCCAGGTGGTGGGACAGGGTTGATTGCCAGGACACAGAGAAAGTCTGCCTATGAGAGTAAAATGCATTGTTCTCTCTGGAATTACAATTTAGTTCTTACTAACTTAATACTCTATTTATATAACTGTAACTGTTAGCTGTCACGTATGAGCTTCATGAATATCACAAAATAAAACCCTACAACAGATTTACAAACACCAACAACAAAAACACAGCAAATAAAACCCCAAGAGTTTCCCAAAGGTATCAACAGAGGATGAAAGAAGCATCATTTTGATGAAACAACTAGAAAAAAATAACAAATTGACAATTGCAAAGTTTTACCACTCAGCAATCACTTCCACAGTAAATTATGAAACTGTCCAACCAATTGATACTGAGGTTAAATGACAAAAAAAAAATAATGCAAACAAAATGTGTTTACAAATGAGACTAAATGGAGTTCTAAAAAAAAAAAAAGAAAAATTATTCTACAAAAATTCTAACCAAGTGAACAGGTAGCAATATTTCAAAGGGAAAAAGATCTGTAAGTTAAAAGCAAATCACTAGAGGCAAGGAGGAGGAGCAATGTGAAATGCTAAGCAGGTTATGCATCAGGACACAGTGGTAAACAATGTGCTCCCATCAGCAAGCCATCTGACAGCCTTGAAGTTTCCCTGGGCACCTGGCTTGGAGTGACTGACAGCAGTAACAGTAAGTAACTTCAGTAATGAGCAGAACGTCAGACAGCACTTCAGGAAGGAAACAGCATCCCAAAAGTCACAGAACAAATGTGCTTGAGACAGACAGAACATTTTTCCAAATAGGAGAACACTCACTTTGTCAAATGCATGGGGAGCACGTTTAGGAAAAACTTTAGATTAAAATACATTTTTTCTTTTCTTTTTTTCTTTTATTTTTTATTACTTTATAAATAATACCAATCAAAATTCCAACTTCCTCCCCTCCTCTCATTTCCCTCCCGCTCCCCCACACTCCCTCCCCCCCCTCCAGTCCTAAGAGAGGGCAAGGCACCCTGCTCTGTGGGAAATCCAAGATCCTCCCCTCTACATCCAGGCTTAAAAAGGTATGCATCCAAAGAGTATAGGATCCCAAAAAGCCAGTACATGCAGTAGAGACAAATCCCAGTGCCATTATCATTGGCCCTTCAGTCTGCCCCAATTGTCAACCACATTCAGAGGGTCCAGTTTGATCCCATGTTTGTTCATTCCCAGTCCAGCTGGAGTTGGTGAGCTCCCATTAGCTCAGGCACACTGTCTCAGTGGGTGAACCAAACCCTAGTGGTCCTGACTTCCTTGCTCATATTCTCCCTCCTTTTGCTCTTCAACTGGACCTTGGGAGCTCAGTCCAGGGCTCTGATGTGGGTCTCTGTCTCCATCCATCACTGGACAAAGGATCTATGGTGATATTCAAGACAGTCATCAGTCAGTTTAGGAAAAATGAAATTGCACTAAATATCTTCTCAAGTAAGACAATTTTAGTCCTGAAAGAGGAATGAGGTCTACTCTCAAAAAGAGGAACAAGCAAATGAAGCATTATTCATTGCTGGAGGTGGGGGAAGCTCCCAAACTTGAAAAACACAGAAAACAGTTAAATATACCACTATACAAACAAGGTAGTCTGAGAAGACTGCATACTGTGTGGTTTCAATCATTTGACACTGTGAAAAACCGATACTATGGAGAGATGAAATATTAGTAGTTGCTAGGGGCAAAGGGAGGGATGGATGGATAAGTGAATCTCAGAGTCCCTAACACATAGAGTCTACACTTTTTATATGCTATATTCCATGGGAGTAACCAATCCATTTTGTACTAGATTTAAAGCCTGTACCACAAGATGTATTCCATAACTGGCACTGCCAATGAAGCCAGGAACCTTTTGGTGAATAAGTCATGGGCCCTCAGGGAAAAGTTACTACTACAATTCTGCGAAATGGACTTAATAATACAATAATTCTAGTGACTTATTGCTCTACTCAGATAATTCATCACCATTCAACCCTAATCAGAGAAGTTTCTCCTTGCAATAGATGGCAGTGAATATAGATACACACAGCTGATCAACATAAATAATGGGAGATATTGGCGTACCCAATCTCAAATGAGATGTTTGCCAAATCCCTACCTTCTAGCCTGAGGAATCTATGCAGAAGAGGCAGTGGAAAGTCGGTAAGAGCGAGAGGCGGTGGATGGCTGTCAGAAAGTAATGCTTTCCAGGCACAACAGGGCAGATGCACATATGAACTCAGCAAAGATGACTGTATGCACAAATTTTAAATAAGCTTAAGGCAGACAAAATCTCAACATGGAGTAGGGGAGATGAACATGAAGTTCTACTTCTAACTAAGGATCCATTAGCATTTGATTCCTGCTGAGAGAGAAAAACTCAGTTTTCTTCAATGGGGTGATCCTGGTATTGTGACCACACTTAGGGCTTATCAAACACCCAGGAGTAGCTGTATGTAGAGAGGCAGGAGAGGATCTGGAAGAAGTTGTGATAAAGGATGAATGTGATTCAAATACACTATATGAAATTCTGAAATAATTAATGAAAAATATTTTTAAAATCAGAAAATCAAAACACCAACAAAATTATGTAGCAATACACCTGTATAATATGAAAAGATAGAAATTTACATAACATTTAATGTGTGTGCATTTTGAATACATACCTCACGTAAAATTATAAGCCCTTTGCTGAGCAATGAATCACTTAAGAAACTTTCTTTTTGACCTTTGTCACAGTGGCTACACATTAAACTACTAGCCACTCAGGCCTTAGCCTTGGGGGAATTCTCTTCCCCCAGACAATGGCTCTGTTGTTGCACTAAAGGCAGTTTTAACTAAATCTCTCTCATTCTAATAATACTCGAATTCAGAGGTCAGGGTGAAAACCTATGTGCTCAGAGAGTTAGAATAGCAATTGAGTGACTTTCTCCCTTTGCTGGTGTCCCCAGACGCCTCTCTGCTTCTATACTGCCCCAACTAAAAAACCCAAACTACAGTTCTCCCAGCTACTTCCTGTCAACTAGTTGGTAACTCCACCTCTCTGAGCCCATGCTAATTTTATTTAATTAATGCAAATGTAACACATCTTTACATAGTTAAATGCAGCATAAATAAATGTAACACATCTTTGCCCAGTTAAACAAACATTCCAAAACAGAAACTTTGAGTTGTTCCAACATAAAGAGGTAAGTAATTTTTAGGTTACTACAAAACTTTTGTGACTTAAATTGTAATCTCAGAATTTACCTGGAATCCAGAGGATTTCTGAAAGACAACATCATGCAACTGCAACACTTGTCTGAAATTAGCATTTAAGGAGATTTGAGGGAGAATTTGGGGATTACTTTAATCAAGTTTTATCAGTAAGAAATACAATATAGGACCTGAAATAAATTTATTCTAAAAATTGTATGCAGAGAATGCCCTTTCATTTTCCAGCCACCCTGACCAGAGTAATCACACAGAAACTCTATTAATTACAACACTGTTTGGCCAACAACTCAGGTATATTCCTAGCTAGCTTTTACATCTTAAATCAACATATTTCTATTAATTTGTGTATCACCATGAGGCTGTGACTTGCAAGTAAGGTTCTGATATCTTTCTCCTTTGGCAGCTACATGAAGTCTCCCTGACTCTGTCTACTCTTGCGCTATATATATATATATATATATATATATATATATATATATATATATGTATATCTGTTCTGATTTCCCACCTGGCTTTACTCTGCTAAGCCATTGGCCAAAACAACTTTATTCATCAACCAATAAAGGCAACACATAAACAGAAGGTCATCCCACATTAGAAAATTGAAAAAGAAGAAAGAAAGAAAAATGATGGGAGAAGATGAAGAAAACATCCATCTAAAAAAAATAGTTCTTAGTCTAATTTTACTTTTCTGTGCTTTGATTTTTTTTGTTTAATTCTTTTGCTTATCTTGTGTTTTCCTTGAATATGCATTTATGGTTGTTCTCTCTCTACATCCAGTTCTAGTATTTTCCCAGTTATTTTTCATGTTTCTAATTCATGTACCTACACACCTTATTCTTTTTCCCATTTCCTCATTGTTTTACTACTTAATTGTGAATACTTTCAGCTGTAAAATACTATTGGCTGCATTTTTCAATTGCTATCCCAGGGCTGCTTTCTCTGAAGATCGCGTGATACAATTGAAGTATGCAAGTGTATTCTACTGCAGGGCAACACCAGGATTGCAGACTAATTACTATATTGTTAATGAAATTGACTTCTCCCATGCGTAGCAGTCATAAACATAAACGCAAATGATAGTAACTCACCAGGAAGACATATATTTTAAAAATTGCAAAATGGGGGGAAATAATAGCTGAATACACTTCTATCTCAACACACACACACAAAATATAAAGAAATACACAAAAACATAGGAAAAAAGCCACTGTGATACTATCTTACACACATTTTCTCTCATTTCTAGAAAACAAAGATAATAAAATAGCTTAATTACCAGAAAAAGGTTTTTTCAGATTATTATTTTTAAAAAGAATCAATGACCACATGGAGTAGTCAACCGAACAGATGAATTAAATAAATAAATCAATTCAGGACCTAGATAAGAAATTTGTTTGAGTTGTTGAAAAAGTCAGAAATTTAAAGGAGAAATTAAAAACACGAAGGAAAATTTCAGCAAAGCAAAGAAGCAAACAGAGATACTACAAATTTAAAGAATGAATCAAAAACAAAGCAAATAAAAACACTGAAAAACTTCAGATACTAGAACAATCAAAAAAATAAAAAATGACTTTCGGGGTGACCAACAACATCAAGATAATAGTATAAGGAGCTGCATGTAAAGAAAACAAAAATAGTAAATAAGAGCAAAATTTCTAAGTATTCTGAGTTTCAATAAGCACACAAAGATAACCATCTGTGCTATGGAGGAAATAGCTGATATAAAGTCTAAAAAACAGACAAGTTATTTAATGAAAAGACAATTTCATCCTAAGACCACAAGAAAGAACAAATATTATGTGAGGAAATGGTGGACAAAGGAGTACTTAGAAGAAACACATCTTATCCTACAAACAAAATCAGCAAACTTCAAATATTACCTGGGGAAGAAGGAAAGTACTAACAAAAATCTAACAAATCAAAACAGCAACAGAACTGTAAACATATGACTCTTAATGATAGGTTTAAATGCAAAGGACCTCACTTTGCTATTGAAGGGATATAAACTAGATAACTAAATTGCAAAATAAAATCCACTTGACTGTCAAACACGTATCATTGCCAGAGATGATCACAGACTAAGTCAAAAGGAAGAAATCAACCAATGAGTAAATAGAAGCCTAAAACTAGTTGTTGTAGCTTTTCAAATATGTGGTAAAATAAAATCTGAACATAAACTAGGAAGGAAAAAGCAAAGGTTGCTGTAACAATAAAAACAAAATTCATAGAGAGACTATAACAATTGTAAATACTTTTTTGTTCAATCACTGGACTCCACCTTTAACAAATTAAACCCTAATATTAATGAAATGACAGAGAAGTTCAGATACAGTAACAGTGGGGGACTGCTGTACCCTATTCTCACCTTGAGATACATTGTTCAAACTGAAAATCAAAAAGGAAATTTTAGAGTTAAACGTAATTATAGATCACCAGGTTGTAAAAGAGATATAGAAAATATAACATTCAACATATAGGAAATTATGCATTCTTCCAAGAAGCCCTTAATCTTTCTCTAAAAATGACCACATGATAGGTTTAACAATGACAATGGCATTGAAATAATTCTTTGTATTGTATCAGGTAATAGTAGAATACAATAAAAAATAAACAGCAAGAGAAACCACAGAAAGTATAAAACACCTGAGAAATAAATTGTGAATTTCTGAGGAAATATGAAAGGAAATTTAAAATTTCTTACATTTTAAAAGAAAATGTTAGCACAACTTCCATGAAGTTCTGGGAGATTGGTAAGGCAAATTCAAGAGAAAATTTATATCTGTAAATGCATACTGAGTAAGAAAGAATGGGGTGGATAAATAACCCAATGATAAACCCCAAAGTCATTGGAAAACAATAGCCATCCTGCCATTACTGTGGCCATGTCTTTCCTGCAATTATGAACTATACTTTGAAATTCCAGTAGGTAGCAATAAATAATAATAAAACTCGAAGTTAATAAAACAGCAGCTAGAAGAACAACACACATGATGGATCAAACAAAGATCTGGTTTTTCAAAGGAAAACATGATTGGCAAGCCCCAACCTAAGCAACCAAAAGAAATAAAGAATTGACCCAAACTAATGTAACTGGAAGTGAAAAGGGTGGTGCAGCAACAGACTTCAGCGAAATCCAGATCATCGTTGGGGTATATATTGCAAACTTCGCAAACTTCTATTATTAGAAATTGAGTAAATTCCAACAAAACATTGTGTGCCAAATTAAATCAAATTGATATATACAACTCAAATTTTCATATAAGCATGAGATGGACAACAGAAATTCTTTCACAAAGAAAAGTGCAAGACTTCACGAATTCATTTCTGGATTCCACTAATCTTTTAAGGAAGGTATATTGCTAACACTTGACATAGAACAGTGAAACAGCAAGCAATCAAACTTATTCTAGAAATATAGTAATAGCCAGATTGTCTTAGTTAGGTGTCTGTTGCTGGAAGAGACACCATGGCCACAGGAACCCTTATAACAAAAACATTTACTTGGGGCTGGCTTCCAGTTTCAGAGAGTTAGTCCATTATCATCAAGGTGGGGAACAAGGTGGCATGCAGGCAGACATGGTGCTGGAGAGGTAGGTGAGAGTCCTATATCTTGCAGGCAACAGAAAGTCTACTGTGATTCTGAGTGAGTAACTTGAGCATAGGAAACCTCCAAGCACACCCCCACAGTGACACACTTCCTCCAAAGAAGCCACATATCCTAATAGTGAAACTCCCTATGACTTTATGGAGGCCAAGTGCATTCAAACTACCACACTAATACTCAAATCAGACAAGGTCACACCCCCAAAATGTAACTACAAAGCAAATTTCCTGATGAACATAAACAGAAAATGTGGTTAACACAATTCAGTAAGATTGAACATCAACCAAAGGATAAGAAGATCATACATCATGTCTAATTTTGTTTCTACCCAGACTTGTAAACTTGTTTCAACATCTGAAAATCAATAGGTATAAATGTAGTTTGAATGTAAAAGTCTCACATAAGCTTATCTATCTGTATACTGTAGTATGAAGTGCAGGCCGCATTCCTGGTGCCCGGCTAGCTTAACCCCCAAAATAATTACACAGAAACTGTATTCATTTAAAACACTGCCTGGCCCATTAGTTTTAAACTCTTCTTGGCTAACTCTTACATATTCATTTAACCCATTTCTAATAATCTGTATGTAACCATGAGGTCGTGGCTTACCAGGAAAGATTCCTAACCAGCATCTGTCTCAGGCAGGAGAAACATGGTGTCTGCCACACTACCTTCTTCCCAGCATTCTGTTCTGTCTACTTTGCCTACCTGATTTCTGCCCTATTAAAAGGCCAAGGCAGTTTTCTTTATTCACCAATGAAAGCAGCACAAATACAGAAGAACCTCCTACACCATATGGTCCAGAACTTGTGCCAATGCTTGGGGAAATTGTAGAGACTTTGTGAGGTGAAGTCTTACTGCAGGAATTGTAATTGAAGGTAGCCTTTGAGGTTTTATAGCCATACATCAGTCCTTGTTTGTTATCTGATTTCTGAGCATGGATGCAATGCAACTACCTAACCTCTTGGCTCATGTCTCCTGGTTCTGTTTGCTTGCTATCATGTCCTGTTGCAGTAATTAACTATGTACCTCTGGAATTCTAAGCTGAAATAATCTCTGTCCCCCTCAAGTAAATAAACTCTGTCTCCCTTAAGTCTCTCTATTTTTTTAGTCTTTTAATTTTGGTTGATTATTTGTAGATCTCACATCATGCATTCTGATCCCACCCATCTCCTTGTGTCCCCTTCCCTGCACCTCTGCCTTCCTCCCCTTCAACCTTGCCTCTCAAACAAAGCAAAAAAAAAAATTTAAAAGAAAAACCAAAACCCAAACAAAACAAAGCACAAACAAATAATGAAGAACAATCACATCATGGAAGCTGTAGTGTGGCCCAGTAAGTCACAGAGTTTACTCTTTAGTTCATTAATCTTTAGTTGCAAGTGTTCACTGGTCTGGGTCCTTGGTCTAGTTCGAGGCCTCTGGTCTCTGGCACACCATTGATAATGGGCCCTCACTAAGGATCTTCTTGGATAGCCTAATGCTTGCCTGTGCTACTGTGAAGATCCCACAGCTCTGGATCTGCAGGTTCATCCCCTCCACATGCTCTAACATGTGGATGAGGTGGATGTTATGGTAGGACAACCAACAGCCCTGGGCCTGGGCCTGGGTGGAAGCTGGGATGACCAGACTGCCTGCTTCCCCTCATTGTCACTACCCAGGTGAGCTCTCTGACTGTGCTAGCTCACTCAAAGCAGCCTGTAGCAAGGAGCAGGGCCACTTCTACTCTTCCTCTTGGTATCTTTTGTCATCATATTTTATCCCAGCAATAAAAAGGTAACTAAGACTGCTACTTAAGGATGGATTGGTATCTTCTTATCTTAATGGGCATAGAAAATGCCATTTACAAAGTTCGACCTCTCTTTTGATAGAAGTCTTAAAGTATCTAAACAAAAGAAATACCTTTGTGTAATAAACTTTGTATTCAACAAACCTTTATGCTGACATTAGTAAATGGGAGGAAGCCAAGAACACTTATTCTAATGTCCACAATTTTTAAAAAAAGTAATTTAAGTCTTATTCAAGATCATATTCAAGTTTTTGGAGTACTAAGAGTAAAGAAAGAAAAAAAGTGATACAAATAGGAAACAAAGGACTCAATCCCATTTTCAGATAATGTGAGCCTCTATTTGAAAGACACTAAGGATTGTCCTGGAAAACTCAGAACCAATAATCATTTTCAGCAAAGGAGCAGGGTACTACACAAACACAAAAATCAGTAAACTATCTATAGAAGAGTAACAGGTTTCCTAAAAAAGAACTGAAAAAAATGTCATATTCAAGGACTTCAGCAGTAATAAAATGTTTATGAACAGGCAATCTAATGGGGATGAAACACTGCAGTGAAAACTTTAAACACTTGAGAAATTGTGAAAGGAGCTAGATGCTTGGAAGACATCCCATGCTCATGGATTGACAGAGTTAGTATTATGAAAATCTTTAACTACTGAAAGAGATCTACAGATCCAACATGATCCCTATCAAGCATCCAATCATAATGTTGAAAACGCTAGGAAAATAATACTAAAATTAGCATGGAAACACAAAATATGTCAACTTGCTTTTAAAAACAAATGAAAAGTACTTAAAACCATTATTTTTTATTATATAGCTATAACACTCATAAACACACACACACACACACACAAAGAGAGGGAGAGAGAGAGAGAATATCTAGGTTCTACCATAGAAACATATCTATATATTCATACTGATATTTGCGCCATTCATAATACATCAGATCACTAAAACAAGTCAAATGTCTACAAACTGTTGAACAGATCAAGAAAATAAGATACATATATGCATACAATGTATTCTTTTTTAAAGCCATAATGAAAAGCAAAATTGTGTAACTGTAATAAAATGGATAGAATTGGAAATCATTATGTTTAGTGAAATAAGACAGACTGAGAAATGTAAATCCTTTATGTTGTCTCTCATATGTGTAGAGCCTATAGTCTCAGGGGTGGGGGAGTTCAGAGAGGAGGTTAGCAGGAGGAGTGTTGCTCGGGAGAGGGATGTGGGACAGGACTAAGAATAAGGGAGAAGTGTTTTGAAATGACACAGTATCAACTTATAAACTAATCTTTTAAACATGAAATTACTCAATTTTAATTTGTTATTCTTCATCACCAGAAGATTTCTCATGAATGGGCACTTATATTTGCTGCCCCCGTTATGCACAGGACTATAATTCAAGCCCAACACACGTGTCTAGCTCTAGTCCCATCTACTGCTGTCTCTTTGTATGACTTCAGATCTAACAAACGTCAAATAGTGACTTAATTAGTGCCTTTCCATTTGTAAGTGAATGTGGACAGACCACAAAGATTCTAGTATATCTACATTGTTCTTATAGTTTGTAGACTCAGCATATCCTAACTGAAAATATACTTTGCAAAGATACATATGTGTGTTCCTTCCTTTGACAGCTTAATTCTAGATAATCAACTCATTTGTAATTTAGCTGCTATCATTTTTCTATTTCTTCCTAGTTTTGTCAATACAAATTCTCCTGATTTGAATTGTTTTGAGGCTGTAATTGAAGGCCAAAAGCTAAAAACAGTATTATTTTGAGAAATATACTAACTGATAAACCAATGCACCACCAAAATCCAGGTGGCATTAACAAAGACAGCATAGACAAAGGTGTTTAAGATCATAGAGCAGTTTGAAAATGCTTTGCAATGAAGAGTTAACTGAGCAAGCAGATGTTCAATACTACATATCTTAGATGTAGCAGTTTGTCTAACACAGTTGCTAAGCACCCACAGTTGTGGAGCCCAACTGACAAGCTCAATTAGAAATGCTTGTTTGAGGAAGGTGGCGACTCTGCACAGTTACTGCAGCCTTGAAGTGGAAGCAGATGCTGCAGATGAGGAACTTTGGAGCTTCTTTTGTTTCCCGAGCTTGATTCTGATGAGCATAAGAAACTCTGAACTGTATGAAATTGCAAAGTATTAGATGCTTCTCCAATGTGGTCTGAGTTTTAATGCTGTAGATGTATGTTCAAATGGCATTTGTCAAAAGTATTGTGGTGGCTGTACAGGTTAAGGAGTTTCTTTCAAGTATAAACCATTAAAGGCGTCTTGTCTTCAGGATAATCTTGCTTCCTCACACCAGAGCAAAGCAGAGCCAGAGTGTGAGGGTTCTCTAGTAAAATGTGTAATGATACAATTTCTAGCTCTTTGGATTTGATATTAAAACACTGATCATTATAGCCACTGGGTAGGGAGAAATCATCAGAATGTTGGAACTAAAATTCCTTTCAGATCTTGTACATATAACCTTTAATTTTAGTTACTTTGCCATTCCTGTCAACATATTCTGAAATACCTTAACAAATATTTCTGTAACAAGTTTTTAAAACAGTTAATGTGTGCATTACTTTAAGTAAATATATAGTGCCAATATAGGATAGATGATATTGTTTATTAAGCAAGTATATTTATTAGTCATATTAAAATCTTTAAACTTTGAAATGTTAGTGTTAAAAATTCTATATTTAGGTAGTAATGTATGCAATCAAAATTTTTATTCCAATTTTCACTTAGTTTTTATGGGCAGTAATAATAGAGCACTAGAATTAAATAAACATAATCCCCTATGTTTATCACCTACACGAATATGTTCAAGGAATAATATTTATATTTTAATTTTTAATATGTTTCTTTGTTTGTTCAGTATGTAACAAAACAAAAATTACTGATAAAAAATAAGTCATGATTAAATAATGGAATGTCTAATAGAATGTCTTTATGTTTTCTTAAAATTCCTCTTTTTGTCTTGATAATTCATTCACATTGAATTTCATAAATTATCAGAACTTATAAGTTTAGCCTATGGTTTTATGGAGTCAAAAACAGGCTACTAAACAAAATTTAAAATAACTAAGATAAATGGAGAAACATACCCTTTAGAACAAAGAGTTTGAGAAAATAAGGAAGACATTTCTCATTATTGTGCAGCATTTGAAAGCAAACAGATAACCTGATTTCAGCTCTGTACTTAAGCAAAGGTGAAAGGTAAAGGCCCCAAATAGTTCCACCCACAAATACAGTTTATGTGCCAGTGAAGTTGACTTTCCTCATTAGCCATCATGACCCTGTGTCTTGGCACAAGTTGTTCCTAGATGGTCATCACCAAGAGGGCCAGTCCTGCCAGAGGATATCCATTTACCCAGGACATCTGAATGAAGCTGATATTTGTAGTCTCTCAAGAACCCTTTACAACCTGTGGATAGGGAGGGATTTTTATTCTCTTGGCCTCAGAATGGGCATGTCTTTTTATGTGAATGGATCACCCCAGTTGTTTGCTTGATTCAGTGTTCCAAGCTGATCAAGAGTAGAATTTACCCTGGAAAAGTAGAAGGGATGAGGTGGAGACAGAATAAAGGACAACGTCTAGACAAACAGCACAAGAGTGTGCTACTGTGAACTGAGATGATCTCATTTGATTCCTACCTTTTCTGCTTAATCAAAACATAGCTTCCTTGGACATAAATGGATTATAAATATGTCTGATTCTCCAATTCTATAATATTTACTTTAGTTTCCAAATAGTAATAGCAGAACCATCAAGATAGGATATTATAGAAAGGTAGGACAGTTGTCTATCAGGCCTAAAGCTCTGAATTCAATTCCAGAAACATAAAAGAACTCTAAAAATTATGCAGTTGTTAGCTTAACTGAGAGAGAATGGAATTTAAACTTATTCTTTTCTCCCATTTCTCACATTAATAGTTTTCTCAATCATTTGGCAACAGTGTGTCACTATTTTAATAATAATGACAGTGGAAAGTAGACTTTGACATGCCTAATATGTAATGTTAATTTGAATGGAATCCATAATGTAAATTTCCCTATAATACACTTCACTTTAATCTCGGTCTTCAAAAATGCTTTCAAATGTGGTTGTGATTCATTTTATTTTGCCTGGCATACATTTCCAGGAATTCTGTCTCTATCTAGGCTTTGAAACAATAACTGTCAAGAGACATTATTCAAAGAAACAGGCTCCAGAAGCAAAGTAATCACTTTTTTGTCCCACCTCCTTAAATCATGTTTTAGATAGTCTGATAAGAAGGTGAATTTACCATGGCAAATTCAAATAAGGTTGTGTCAAAGTGTGTTTCCTGTTTCTGGGTAACATAAATGGAAGGGCATAATACTGCTAAGATTCCATTTCTTTAGAAAATCACATGGTTCAAGAGAAGATGAAAGGAAACAGGAAACCAGTTACTGGTCATGGAAAACCTAATGCATGTCAGAAAGTGATTTTGGTAATTTTGCTGCAACAAAGAACAAACCAAAAACCTCTACCTCTGGCTTGTGTTGAGCCTAAATAAACATGGTGTTGCCATGCGGAACCCAAGAAGTATTTGCATATTCTAGGCACTGATGAGGAGAATCTAATATGTTCCCCCTAAAAATCCAGACATGTCTAGAAAAGGTGAAGTGGTAGGTGGAGCATGATCTGCCTGTCAGAAACCTTCCCTGCACAGTCTCTCTCATGGTGACACGACCAGACCAGGAAGGACAATTTCTGTGTTTGCGATTATCCAGGTTCTAAATAGGGAAAGTGACTTCATCATACTCCATAGAATGGGGCAAACCAAGGATTTCATTGGGCTATTTTGGAAATGTCTGCCATGGATATAGGACCTCCTATATCCATTTAAACAAGAAAGAAAGGCTTTCACTTTTAACATAGTAAAATTATATATAACAAAAGAGTTATTAAGCAAGAATTACAGTTACTATATATATATATATATTATCTTTTATCATAACAAAGGAAAACTATAATAACTGTTCATTCTTCAACTCCATCAAAGACTCCAGAAGGATATAATATTACCTAAGTAAACAAGAAGTAAGCAACTTCCAAAACTCTAGAAATGACAGAGACATCTTGCTGCCTGGAGAGTCACCCAATGTTCCTCTGTACCGTTGGGGCATCCATCTTCAGCCTACAGGCCCACAGTATTTAGCAGACCTTTCCATGAAGCAGGAAATTTCAAAGACAGTTCAGTCACTTTCTTTTGTGTCCTGCAGAATGCCTCGCAGACTCTTTCATGAAATGGGAACCCCAAAGGATCATCTCACCTTTAGTCAAGTTCAGCAGTCCTCTCTCTGCAGGTTCTTCGTGTCCAGTTTATGCATCAGTCCAGGCAAGAGCAGTTTCTTGCCCAAATGCCTAGCAAACTTCATAAGGAGCCTCTTTGATGCCCATCTTCCTCTTGAAGTAGCTGGTGCTGCCAGGAACAGATGTATGTCATTGTTATGAAAAGTCCTAAGTTATTAAAACATTAAATGCCATATTTTGTAGTCTTTGAAAGATATGAAGAATGCCTATCTAAAAATATATCTATGCACATCCAGAAAATCTAATATGATTACAAATTTAACTATTATAGAGATTATAATATATATTATTATTAACCTATATTTCTTCACTATACATTACATTTTTAAATGAACTACACAATCACAATACCTTAATCAAGATTAGAAATACATATACATATAACAAAATTGACCTTGAACTTGTATCAATAAATCAAGATTTATACCAATGCAAATTATTCATATCTATATCATATCCCCCTTTAAATATAAAAGAACAATTATAAACAATATTTAGGAATATGGACGTAGCTATTTCTCTCCAAACTTCTTCCTGATGTATGGTGGTGCTGTTAATCAGGTCTTTCATGGTGTGTCCTGTGTGCCAGGTTCATCTCAGTCAGCAGTTGAGTAAAGTAATTTTCTGAAGGTATTCACAGTGACCTTTCAGGAGGCCATGGTCTATCATACTATATTGGTGTAGAAGCAATCCACAGGGTCTCATCTGTGAAAACAAAAGAAAAACCTCTTTTCCAAAGCATCATATCCTTAGACCCAAATTTAGAAGTCATGATACCTTTAGAACATACATGCTGGTTTGCCTTAGCAGCACATACAATGAAATGTTTGTCTGTACTTAGCTCCTTTACAGTCAAAAAATTCAAAGAAAAAACAAGAAATTACATAATCCAGACAATCTGTGAATCTTCCATTTTTAGGTGGCTTATCATTTTTTTAATCTATGACTATCTGTACTCTGTCTCTTTAAAGACTTTACACTTTTTTTCTTAAAGCATCTCCCTATACTCTTTATTTCCTTTTTCTTTTAAGCCTACTACGTACCTTTAGTCAACACTCTGACCCATTTAGAGGTCTTCTATGTCTGAATCTGTCCTATTGTGAATCTGTAATTCTTTAATGTACAGGAATACTTTTGTTTTGCATTTTTAAAATGCTAAGCTCTTAAGAATATAAGTATCTTAATCAGAGGTAGAAATGTACACTGAAATATGGTAAATATATATCTAAGCTGTGACAATCCCAGGTCAAATGCAGATACTGTCTTCTTGCTCTGCCCAGTTCAACATGGTGGAGTCACTTTTGCTTCTGAGCTGTGGTACACAGTGCCCTCCTTCCAGGCAGGAGCCACGCTCAGCACTCCAACCCGGAGAATGAGCGTGCAACACATAAACACTTTTTATCTGAGCTACAATCAAATCAGCCACACAAAGCACTGTGCAGTCTGGAAACATATCTCTGTATGGTGGCAGAAATCCACCATGCTCTCCTGCCTGTGTATGCCTAGTAGACCTGATCGTGCTGCCTGCCCAGGCAGGTGCCAAACCACAGGCATTCCCGACCCTGAGTGGGCACACAAACATCCAGTCCCACAAAAGCCATTGAAATGCCAGAGTTCACACTGGCAGCACAGCCCAGGAAGCTGTGTTTTAAAACCACCATGGCTTTTTTTTTTGTTACGGCTGCTGAGTCAGGAAATTCTCTGTGAAAGGAGCTATGGCATGTTGCCAGCTATGCTAAACTCTATATTAGCATCTAGAATTCCTTTTTAAGCCCTCTCAGGTTTTACATGGAGTTAGTCGGCCATGTTGGGCAGCCAATTTGTAGTAAAAGGTAAGCCTAATCCCTGAAATAATTACATAGAAACTGTATTCATTTAAAACACTGCCTGGCCCATTAGTTCTAGCCTTTTATTGGCTAACTCTCACATCTTGATTCAACCCATTTTTAATAATCTGTATTTCACCACGAGGTCGTGGCTTACTGGGAAAGATTCAGCATGTCTGACTTGGCAGCTTCATGCTGGCGGCTCTCTCTGTCTACTTCCCAGTATTCTGTTCTCTTTTCCCTGCCTATCTAAGTCCTGCCCTATCAAAGGGCCAAGGCAGTTTTCGTTATTTACCAATGAAACACATAGAAAGAAGGACCTCCTACACCACTGAGCTGGTTATGTCTAGGAATATATATGTATATACATATATGCATGTAATAACAGTTAATAAAAAACTAGGCTATGAATTTGAAAGAGAGCAAGGAAGGGTATATGGGAGGGTTTGGAGAGAGGAAATGGTAGGGATAAAGGTTAAAATTATATTACATCTAAAATTTTAAAAAAAGAACCATTCAAGTAAAATCTCTGCTTTACTAGGATAATTGATACTGGCCACCTGAGGTTGGAGAATAATCTGTGATTCAGACGAGATCAGAATAGCTGAGGTCTTTTTGGAAGTGCTTCCTCAGAGTCAGCACACAGAAGCTGTTCCAAATGCGGCCCAGGTTCTCCCTTGTATCGATAGCCAAACCTAGTAGTATAATTGTCATTGAGGTAATACTGATTTTGAAGGCATGAAAGTGTGATGGAGAGTATCTGAGGCTTGCCACTTTGCAGTAGGGCTGGAGTCCCTGAAAAGAGCACAGGAGAAGCTTCTGGTGAAGGTGAAGCCCAGATGCAGGAGAAGACTCCAGCATTTTGGAGATGTTAGTGCCATGAGAAGGCCCCTATCTATAGGGTTTCTATTGCTGTGGAGAGACACCATAACCACACACAGCATCTCTTATAAAGGAAAACATCTAATTACGGGTGGCTTACAGTTTCAGAGGTTTTAGTCCATTATCAACATGGTGAAACATGACAGCATGCCAGCAGAAATGGTGCTGGAAAAGGAACTGAGAGTTCTACTTTCTGATCTGAGCGCAGCAGGAGCAACTATGGCACTGGGCATAGCTTGAGCATGGGAAACATCGAAGCCCACTCCCACATTGACACACTTCCTCCAACAAGGCCACACCAACCCAACAAACCCACAACTCTTAAGAGTGCCACTCCCAGTGGGGGCCATTTTCTTTCAAACCATCACAGTCCCCAAGGATGGCAGCAGCTATAGAGTAGAATGAAGCTAGCCTGAGACTAAGACACAAACTGCATGTGCTGTGGCAAGCCTGTTGGAACTTAGAAGATCATAAGTCTCAGATTGACACTGAGTTTTTCACCTTGGATCAGGGTTTTGCCTTGCTTTTCTTTGCTTTGACTTGAATGTGATTGTGCCCTCTTCGTGTAAGTCAGCATTATTAATGACATAATTCCTTCCCATAGACTCAATCAATCTATAATGGTTCTTCAATCTCCCAACATCAACAAAAAACAACCTGCCAAAATGTGAATACTTGGAGAAGAATACCCACATTCTATCATGTGTGTAAGGAGATACGCATAATAATTATTGTTGTGTTATTTAAAATTAAAACCTCAGTTTGTTATGCATTTTCCTGTAGCCACTGCATATTTTCTACAGAGCCAAAATGCAACTGCTGTTTATAGATATTCCCCAAGTTTAATTATTACCTAATAGTTAACATGCATCCTGTAGCCATATGTATCATTTAAGAACAAGTCTTTCTGTGGAAATAAAACAAAGAACAGAGCCAAACAAAGCAGAATACCTAAGTAGAATGCTTGAGAAGATTGGTCATTTATTGCTATTATACACAGCATGCTAGCAGAATGCTGAGCCATCAGTATTTTTGGAAAGTTTACTGATGCTCAAACCCACCTTTGATCTTGCTTCTCTGTAGTGACATGGATTGCTGGGTTCCTTGGTAGTTCTGACAAGCAAAATGACTGATTTGAACACTATTCTAGATATTCAGCTTAAAAAGACTTGGATCAGAAATCTTTAATAATCATTGGCAACAAGTGTTAGATCTGATAGGCCAACATATCCCATATGGAATCTTCAAAGTAAAATCATGCAAGTAGATAATATTATAATTTGGAGGAACCAAAAATATTAGTCAAACTAGATGTTTATCTAAGGCAATCTATTGTTAGACTTAAAGACTATTTGGGGCCTGGAGAGATGGCTCAGAGGTTAAGAGCATTGCCTGCTCTTCCAAAGGTCCTGAGTTCAATTCCCAGCAACCACATGGTGGCTCACAACCATCTGTAATGGGGTCTGGTGCCCTCTTCTGGCCTAAAGGCATACACACAGACAATATTGTATATATAATAAATAAATAAATATTTTTTAAAAAAGAGTATTTGGGTGCTGCAGGAAATCCTTTAGTCAGTATCCTTTAAGTTACCATCCCACTTGGGTGTGCTCTCTTATACTATAAATGCTGATGTAAAGTATGTACCCACCCTCTTTTTTTGGTTACTGTTTACCCATTAGAGCAGAGGACTTTGATCTGTGAGTCTAAATAAATAACCCTTTATTGTACTCAATTCTGAGCAAGTGTGGGATTTCTTTTTAGTGTCCATCTTCATCTGGTGCCCACATGGATCCCAACTCCACACCTACCAGGTGGACCAGTCAAAAAGACCCAAATAGTCCATGGACCTGAAGGTCTCCCACCTCTGCCCCAATGGCTTGCTTTCACCTAATAAAAGGTTATTTGTAAAACCCCAGCCTCAGCTTAGCTAAGTGAGTGGGGACTTGGAAATTTCCCAAGCTCATGCACATTTTCCCCCACCACTACCATGTTCCCTGCTACAGGCAGCAACTTGCACAGTTCCCTGCTTATGAGTTCTGAGATCCTTGCTCAGTGTACAGAGCTGATTTGATTACTTTTGCTTTGTAAAAAAAAAAAGCATATTTGTCAGTATTTGACCAGCACCAAGGCAGAAGGCCAAAGCTGCACAGGACTATCCCTGTCTCCACCAGTTGCACTGCCAGTCACAACTCTGGAACTGAGACATCTGCTGAACAATAAAGATTATTACACCTAAAACAATTTATTGGATCTCGTAACACAGGTAACTATTTGATTAATTAATAAATCAATGAACTTGGAATTTATATAATTGCAGACAACATTAACATGAAAATTTTCAATAACCTTTTTGCTGTACTATGGATTCTGTTCTACAAGGATTAAATGGATATTGTGATATATCCATTTAGTGGACATTGAAACTCAGCTTTTTATTTATATCCTTAAGAAAGTGGTTTGATAACAGAGCAAAGAATGAGGCACTTTTAGAAATGATACAGTCTTTACAGATTAATAATGAACAGCTATCTGACAGCATTAATACCATCAAAATTCAAAAGTTATCTGAAAAAAATTAAGACTATTGAAATGGATAACATTAATTTGACAGATAAAATTCAATCATGTCAAGGTACTGAAAAATTATCTGAAAGAATTCAAACTGTTGAATTTGACAATCAAAATCTCTTAAAAAGTTATAATAGGTTAGCAGATAGAGTATCTCTTGGGAGGCAATCTGCACAATATCCAAATAATGTCCAAGGATGAGATGTTATCTTTAAAGGACAAACTTCAGAACTTGGAATCACATGTAGAATGAGGACCAGAGTCTAGGTGCCTCAATGAAATCACTAGAGAAATGTACAGGCCAGGAGAAAAAAGCTTTACAAAAGACAGTAGTAAAAAGATTTGAAATGATTGAGGAAATTATTGGAGCTGATGAGCAGGGAAAGAAGGTACAAGGACAGGACTTAACATCACCAATACCTGTTAAATATGACTTACCCAGGATTTTAGTTTTATACCCTGTAATCTATTCTGACAAAGCATCAAGTTCTAAATGCCTGAAAGGATCCAAAGAAGGTAGATGGATTCCTATAGGAATAAATGATTTAAAAGAAATTAAACAAGCAGTAGGAACTTATGGTTTACTTTCAGCGTTTGTTAGAAAGATGGTAAAGACATGGGCTTCTAGCAATAAGGCTACTCCATGCGGCTGACTTCAATTAGTTTCAGCAGTCCTGGGTGATTGGCCCCAACTGCTGGGAAAATGGTATTTGCAAGAAGAGGCAAAAATTTTAGAACAACAGGGAAAAGCAAAAGGACTTGAGAATTCCCAAGACCAAATTCTTAGCAAGGGCACTTATGCTGACCCACAGGCTCAAGCTCTTTACAATGAACAAATCTTGTTCTTATGCCACGAAGCAGCCTTAAATTCTTGGGACAGGATTCAAAAACTAGGAAAATTAATTTAATCATATACCAGGGTTAAATAAGAACAGAGAGAACTCTTTAGTGACTTTTTACAAAATTTAACTAATGCTGTACAAATAAGAGTAAAAGACCCAGATGCTAGACGAGTACTTATTGAATCTCTGGCTTTTGAAAATGCAAACTTAGAATGCAAAATGATACTTGGGCCTTTAAAAGTCAGATCAGCAATGATGAATTAATGGATCCTGCAGACGATAAACACTGAGATATTTGAATATAATACTGAAGCTTGGGTATGAGAAGAAATTTACAAAGGTATGAGGAGACATCACAATGCCAAATGTTTTAATTGTGGCAGAATACGACATCTGAGAAGGGATTGTAGAAAGGAATTCCTAGAAATTATGTCTCCTCTGGAAATGGCAAAAATAAAATGTATCAACCTTCTGAATTATGTAGAAGGTGTGGCAAAGGTCGACTTTGGACCATTGAATGCACATCAACAAAAGACTGACAAGGCAACCCAATACAATTGGAAAACTCACTGGGGGGCCTCTCATAGGCCCCCATGTTAAACATGGTCCAGTCATTTCCAGTAACTGTGGATGATGTGTCTTACCAAGAAAATTAAAAAATCCTGAGCCTTCTGTAAAAAACCACACTGTTTTGGATGATGGACAAAACATAAAGGATTGATCAAAAATTCCAATAGGAAATAGGAAACATATATTCTGGCAAACTTCTATAAATGATCAAAGACCAAAGCTAAGAGTGCATATAAATGGCATTGGAATTATGGGTTTCATAGACATGGGTGTGGATGTGAGTATCATTACTCCAGGATCTTGATATCCAAATTGGCCTCTTCGATAGGCAGATGCTCAATTACTAGGAATTAGAACCCTATCTCAAGTGAAACAAAGCATGAGATGGGTTGAATGCATAGGGCCAGAAATACAGAGAGGAAGGTTGAAGCCATATGTGGCTAAATCCAAGCATGTTATTAAAAGAAAAATTCAGAGTTTCTGTCTCATGGCAGGAGCCATCTGGTATGAGACCAAAAGAAGAAAGAATTTAGAAAAATAATTTACTTCTTTTCATACATATTTTTGTGTCTATTGTACCTTTCATTGAATATGCATCTGTATAAATAATGTTTAAGTTTTCCACAATTAACAATGAATTTTCCTACAGTGATCTTTGGAGTTTCAAGGAAGAAGATGGGGCCCCACAACCGTGACCCTGCCTGGTTGATGTGATGTCATGATGATGACAATGCTACTATAAGGCCTGTTTTTGGTACCAGCTGCTCAAGATGGTTCCAACTTGATTAGCTGAAATGGTGCACTTTTTTATAATATTCTGGTGAGAACTCCAAATAGGAACCTCAGAAAAACCCTACCAAATACTCAGAACCTATTTGCAATTATACCAGAGAGTAATCTTGAAGCTAAACCATCATTTTACTTTCACAGGATCCCATAGAAAGAACATCACCCCCATGACAGCTGGAAGTAATTCTAGAAGACAATGTCCACTCTCCCAAGAAAGTTTGTCCTCAGTGTTAGGGACATCAATTAGGGCTTGATTAAAATTCGTATAGGGTTGGGGGTGAATTTATGTAGGCTCAGGGACCTCTTTGAGGAAAAAAAACTGAAGTTGAATGGAATAATTACTCATACTAACAATAATAGTAAGTAATAGAGTGAATACTTGTGACCTATTATTTATAGGCAGTTAATATTGGTATAGATGCTTGTATATTGATACAAACTTAAATTACATTGAATATGTTCCTATTTTGTCTACAATCTTTGTATAACTAGCAAAATTATTTTTGTCATATTGTATGTATGGATGCTTCTACCTCTGCTTAAGACATTTTGTATATTGATACATTTTGAAGTCATTGACCTCATTTGTTGCACAGTTGTTTAAAGACTTTTTAATATTCTAATATGAAGTCTTAGTCTTTAAGTTATATATATTAAGAATTATAGGTCCATAGTTATCCACATTTGTCATACATAGTTAGACTAATCAGGTTCTTTAGATATATAGAGATTATATTCTGCATAAATAGGTAATCTTCAACCACTTCAAAGAGCTGTAGACTATGGCATTTAAATAACTTAGAATCCTAGACACGATTGCTCCCTGTAACACCAATCTATTCCTGAGAGAATGTTGATCTCAAAGACACTCCACTTAGAGCTTGTTTTTTTTTCTTGGCAAAACTGGCCTTTGGGCAAGGAACTGCCCATGCAAAGACCACTGACAAAATGCATGATGTCCAGACATGACAAGCAGGATAAAGGAAAAAGACTGTCAAATCCTGCCTTGACAGGGTAATATGGCTTTGAAAAATTTCCTGCCTTTTGAAAATGGTCTGTCATTACTCTAGGCCTTAGCCAAAGTTGATTGCTCCACTGTTGCAAATGATACTTTGGGTGATTGCCCAGGTAGTCAGTTCCTACTGTCATTTGTTGCACATTTTGGAAGTTGCTTGATTGCACTTCCTGCTTACTCAAGCAATATTATTTCTCTTCTTGGATCTTCAAGGGGTTGAAGACTAGATAGTCATAGTTACTTTCTTCTCCTGACTTGGCCAAGTTATTTATAAAGAAGACTTAAACTCCTCAGAATAGGATAATTATTGAAACATTTATCATATATTTCTTGCTTCATATTGTTTATGATGGTTGTAATTCTAATTTTTATACTTGATATTTGTTCTTATTGTATACAATTTTGTGTTAGACTTAGAACTCTCTTATTTAAACAAAAGGGAGAGGGGCTGTTGGAAATCCTTCAGCGAGTAGCCTTTAAGTTACCCACCCACTTGTGTGTGGCCTCTTATACTATAAATGCCAATGTATAGCTCATGGTTTTCTCCCTTCTGGCTGCTGGATTATGTTGCTGTTTTCCAGTTCAAGCAGAGGACTGTGATCTGTGAGTCTACCCCTAAATAAATAACCCTTCATTGTACTCAATTCTGAGCTAGTGTGGGATTTCTTTTTAGTGTCCATATTCATTTGGGTATTTTCTGTCTTTTGTTGAAACCAAGTAGAATAAGCTTTTCATGCTAGCACAACCATTGTCAGATCACTGCTTCCTCTGAGTTTAGCAATAATAATATCTTACCCATTTCTCTGTGTTTCCTTTTTATTTTCCACTATACATGCAAAGACCTGAAAGATATGTCTGGATATATACTATTTTGTTCCTTTAATTATCTAGTAGTGAATTCTACTTATCCATCAGAGCTGCTCCCAAGAACTATGTGAATGAATGCAGATGTTAGAAAGATTATCTCCCCTTCAAGTTTGAGGAAGTACTCCTATGCAGTTATTGAAGAAGTGACACAAATTCACTGACTTGGCAGTGGATATGATACTAGACAGTCTAAATCACCTTCAGGATAAAAGTAATAGTGTTATGAAGCTTACCAGAGGGACTGAGTAACTTTAGATGTTCACACCATCTCCCTCATTATCATGTATAACTATAACGTTCCTTCCTATGGTTTTCTGCTTCTACTAAAAGCATGAAATTTGTTTCTACTATGTTTGTTGAGAAATGTTTGTTTTGCCAACATATCTACTTTAATTTTTGAAAAAAGAGTAGTGTGCCAAATTGCAGCAACTTTTGAGGAGCCAGAGAGTATAAATAGTTAACGATTGTGAAATGGTACTCACAGAATGGTACACATGCACACAGAAATGGTATGTCATCTCCCCATGTAAATGCTGCCATTCACCGTACTGTGTCAATAGCAAGCCAGATTCCCAGCTTCTCTGCTGGCTTCATAATTAAAGGCATTTACAGATGATGGACCACATGAGGTCACAAGACAAACACAAGCACATCTTTAAGTGTTCCTGTTAGACTGACCTCTGCATTTGAATAATTTATGTGGTCCTTGAGAGAACTCATTATGGAAATAAACTCTATTTCATGGATTTTTACAAAACTTTCTGCACAGCATTTTGAGAGCAAGTGGTTGATACCTACAGAGCAAGTCATATCTGGGAAGTTATGAGTGCCAGTTTGGTTTCTAGATGTGAACCCTGTTGGAAGCCAAGCATCAACTGGTGTCATTCTCACAGGTATCTGTGCAGCAGAATTCTCTTTTACTCATTATACCCCGCTGATCATAAACTAATAATGTATTATTATTGCTTCAAATGAGTTTATGGGTCAGTTCATATTGCACATGAAGTTGATAAGAAAGGTGTCATGTTTTTTGTTGTTGTATCTTCTAAAACTCACTTTGAGATAGGTTCAAAGGAGAGCACCCACCTTTTCTCTATTGTGTTTAAATATTCATCTCAATTTAAGGTATATTAAAACAGAATAAATATAAAATTTATACTTTCTTTTTATTGAGTATGGAACTTATTCTGTATAAGTGGATAATTAACATTAATTAACAACACCTATTTATTAGATTCTAACAAGGTCTCTCTACTAGGTGTCTTTTACTAACCATTGTCAAGTGGGAGGCAGCTTCCTATGATCTTAGAAACATAGCTGCCACTGTAGTGTCTGTGTAATAGAGTGACATGGTATCCATATTATCCATTTATCTTAACCTACTGTTCACAACCCTTGATTGGGTCAGTGTATATAGCTGACATTACTAAAAACAAAGGTTTTTCTCTTGTTTAATTTCAATACTTTAATTTTTGTAAGTAGAAAGTTCGACAACCAACATCAGTTTCTTATCAATGGTGGATAAGGAAAGAGCAAAGCCTTTCAAGCCATCACTCATGTGAGGTGGAACACAGAGGAAGGCTGCGTTGAAGCAAACTTCCTGAGGAGTCATGAAAAATGGAATGCCAGTCATGAATATCAAAGCAGCCCACACTCTACAAAGAGCATTCAGAAGGGAATGTAGAAATTGTATAAATATGGAAACACCACGATATTTGCAATGCTTCCCCTGACCTTGTCTTATTCTTAACTTAAAGTAATATGAATATTTAAAAGACAAGAACAGGCCAAAAAAAAAAAGACAAGAACAATGTGAAGAGGAAACAGAGTGGAGAAATGCACCTATGGCAGGGCTCTGGGCAAAGAACAGTGCAATAGCAGAAGTGTCCATCTGCATACTTCCAGGGAGATAGTTTCAAAGGTTTCAGGGAATTGGGAGGAGGTTACATACAAAAGAGCCTCACCATCCCTCATTTCCATTCACAATGGGCTGAAGGCTTTCAGGGGCCATCCCTTGTGGTACCATTCAACATAATGTGCATGAGACTCAGAGACCTTGGGGCATCAGTAGTCCAAAGTAAAGGCCACCATATGACTCAGCAGCACTAAGTAGATTTATTTTAGGTGAGGATGAGAGAATCTGCTAGACTAGCCAGTGGGACAACAGTCAGCATCCTCAAGAAAACTGCAGTTTGGGATTCCAGTGCCTACAGGAGAGGACTTGGGAATCTAGGCATCTGGAATTCAGAGGAGGAACTATTCAATGGCAGATTTTTAAACCTTGTCCAACAAACCTGCAGAGCTTGGACCTATATTTGCCTGTTCTGTGGTTAAAGTTTAACATAGTTATCTCAAGATTTCCATTTGTGCTACTTTCTTCTACATCCTTCACTCCCTTAGATTTTAATAAACATTATCTTAAATGAATTCAGAGTAAAAGGGGGGAAAAAGAAGAGAGAAAAGGAGCCATTAGCTGAATGTGTTATAGATCAAATTGCAGTTTCTATTGAGTCATGCAGAGTTAAGCAACAGAACAATTAACACAGTAATGATGTTGAAAGGAGTGAAAGTTTGTAAGTAGTGGTAAAAAGCTTACTTAACAGATAGCAGCTATCAATCCTGAAATCTCGATCTCCATTTTCCTCATCTGGTTACAACTTAGTACCTCTGTCTTATTTACCAACTTTTTGCCATAATCATTTTTGTTGTACTCTGGGCCATTAATTTTCACAACAGATCAAAATGAAGATGAGTTTGTGTCTTGGAAGTGTGCTTTATCATAAATGTTGTTGTATTTTGTGGAAGGTATTTAGGAATACAAGGAACATATATAAACATAATAAAGGCAATAAACGGCAAGCCAATAGCCAACACCAAACTACTGGAGAGAAACTCAAAGTGATTCCATTGCAATCAGGAACAAAACAAGGTTGTCCACTCTCTCTATATCTAATCAATAAAGTACTCACGTTTCTAGCTAAAACAATAAGCAACAAAAGTAGATCAAAGAAATACAAGGCAGAAAAGAAGTCAAACTCTCACTATTTGCTGATAATATGATAGTTTACATAAGTGATGGCCAAAATTCTACCAAGGAACTCCTACAACTCATAAACACCTTCAGTAATGTAGCAGGATACAAAATTAACTCAAAAAAATTTAGCAGCCCTCCTTTATACAGATGATAAATGGACTGAGAAAAAAATCAGAGAAACATCACCCTTTACAATAGTCACAAATAACATAAAATATCTTAAAGTAACTCTAACCAAAGAAGTGGAAGTCCTGTATAACAAGAACTTTAAATCTTTGAAGAAAGAAATTAAAGCAGACACCAGAAAATTGAAAGATTTCCCATACTATTGAGTAGTATTAACATTGTAAAAATGGAAATTTTACCACAAGCAATCTACAGATTCAATGCAATGCCCATCAAAATCCCAGCAAAATTCTTCACAGACTTCCAAAGAACAATACTCAACTTCATATGGAAAATCAGAAAACCCAGGATTGCCAACACAATCCTGTACAATAAAGGAACTTCTGGAAGCATCAATAATTCCTGATTTCAAACTCTACTACAGAGCCATAGTACCAAAAACAGCCTGGAATTGGCATAAAAACAGACTGCAGGAACCATGAAATTAAACTGAAGACCTGGATATCAATCCACACACTGACAAACACCTGATTTTTAAAAAGGAAACAAAAAATATAAAATGGAAAAAAGAAAGCATATTCTACAAATGGTGATGGCATAACTGGATATCAACATGTAGAATAATCAAAACTCAAGTACAAATTGATCAAAAACCTCAACATAAAACCAACCACACTGAACCTCATAGAACAGAAAGTGGGAAATACACTTGAATGCATTGGCACAGAAGACCACTTCATAAATATAATCCCAGTAGCACGGACACTGAGAGTAACAATTAATAAAAGGGACATCCTGAGAGTGAGAAGCTTCTGTAAAACAAAGGACGTGGTCAAAAAGACAAAGTAGCAGCCTACATAATGGGAAAGGATCCTCACCAATCCCACATCGGACAGAAGGTTGATCTCCAAAATATACAAAGAACTCAAGAAACTGGCCATCAAGAGAACGCATAATCCAATAAAAAGTGAAGTACAGACTTAAACAGAGAACTCTCAACAGAGGAATCTCAATGGCTGAAATACACTTAAGGAAATGTTCAACATCCTTAGCCATCAGAGAAATACAAATGAAAACAACTCTGAGGTTCCATCTTACACCTGTAAGAATTGCCAAGATCAAAACACTGTTGACAGCTTATGCTGTAGAGGATGTTAGTTAAAGGAAACACTCCTCCATTGCTGTTGTATGTGCAAACTGGTACAGCTGCTTTGGAAATCAGTATGGTGATTTCTCAGAAAATTAGGAAACAACCTACCTCAAGACCCACTAATACTACTTTTGGGTATATGGTGTGGGAAGTCCTTCTGTATATGTGTTGTTTTTATTAGCTAATGAATAAAGCTGCTTCTGGCCAATGGCTTAACAGAGTAAAGCCAGGAAAGAAATCCAGACAGAGATGTAGATAGAGTAGGCAGAGTCAGCAAGAAGCCATGTAGCTGCCACAGGAGACAGATGCATCTATCAGAGCCTGCTGAAACTTTGCCAGTAGGCCACAACCTTATGGGGATACACAGATTAATGCAGATGGTTTAGTTTAGGATACAAGAGCTAGCTAGAAATATACTTAAGCTATTGGCCAAACAGTATTGCAAATAATATAGTTTCTATGTGATTATTTCAGGTCTAAGCATCTGGGAACCTATGAGCAGTGACTGCCAACATGTATGTAACCAAAGGATGCTCAATCGTACCACAAGGACATGTGCTCAACTATTTTCATAGCAGCATTATTTATAATAGCCAGAACCTGGAAACAACCTAAATGTCCCTCTATCAAAGAATAGATAAAGAAAATGTGATACATTTATACAATGGAGTATTACACAGTGGGAAAAAATAATGACATCTTGAAAATTGTAGGCAAATAAATAAATCTAGAAAACATCATATTGAGTGGAGTAATGTAGACCCAGAAATACAAATATAATATGTACTCACTCATAAGTGGCTTTTAGACATAAAGCAAAGAAAAAACAGCCTATAATTCACAACCCCAGAGAACCTAGACTACAAAGAGAACCCTAGGAGAGACATACATGGAAGTAAAAAAAGATAAGCTCTCCTGAGTAAATTGGGAACATGGGGATCATGGGACAGGGTAGAAGGGGAGGAGGGATGAAGGGAGAGGAGGGGGGGGTAAAGGGGGAAAATATAGCTCAATAAAAACAATTAAAAAATAAGATTTTTTATAACAAGGAGATCTAAGGAAGTGTGGAAGTCTTTAAACTCTCATGGTCCCTGAGACATAATGTTTGTAGATCAGTCACAGTGAAGCTCCAGCTGTTGGCCTATCATGCCCCTTCTCTCCTTCCTCTGTCCTATGGGCAGATAGATACTTACTAGAATCTGGCACTGCTTTGGTTCTCATCCAGGTGTTAGATGATATCAAAAGCTTTGCACCATCTGCTTCCTTCAATACCATGGGGATATCAGTGGTTGCCTTGGTTCCCAGCATGGTTACACCAAGGTTCTACTTCACACCAAGCTTACCTGACAATCCAAAAGAGGAGATTTGTAGCACCTTTGCCACACCACTCACATACATTACACTGAATACATAATTATGCTCACTTCTATGCCATTAAAAGTAACTCCAAACTCTATCATTCATCAATTTTTGCAATAAGCAACTATGGGCATTTTCAGTGGTGTTGACATTATACTAGGTGAGGAGGACAATATGATAAAAACAGTAATTAATTCAGTCTTTTGTTGAAATGCCAAATCCTTAAACTGCCAGTTAAAGGGATAATAGCTTGATCCAGGTGGACAATTATATACATAATAATTTAATAATACATAGTTTAGATGTAATCTGATGCCAAATATATTGCATTGTTCTAATTGATCTATTTCCTGTGCTCCCCACGTACCTTTTGCCTGAGATGGAAGAACCTATATGAAGTATAACATCAATGTCTTAGCTACTAGATGACCTCACTGAATTCCCAAGGAAAGAAGAGAAAATGCCAGTGAATGTTCATTCAATTTCTCCATCATAGACTGTATTCTAGTTGGCTTCCCACTGCTGTGATAAACATCACAACCCAAAGCAACTTGGGGAAGGAAGGGGTTTATGTAGCTTATGTTTCTTTGTCATAGTCAATCACTGAGGGAAGTCAGGAAAGGAGCTCTACCAGGAGCCTGGAGGCAGGACATGAAGCAGCTCCATGGGGAATACTGCTTACCTCACAACTTGCTTAGCTTGCTTTCCTATATATCTCATGTCTACTAGTCAAGATGTGGCAGAGCACACTGAACTGGGCCTTCCCACATCAATCACTAATCAAGAGAATGCTTCACAGACACAACTACAGGGTATTTTAATGGGAGAATTTTCTCAATTGAGATTCCCTCTTCTTAGCAGAGATTATCTTCAAATTTCGGTAATGTTTTTCTTTTTCTTTTTGTTTATTTGGGATAGCTATAATGAATTTCAAATAAGACATAAGAATTTTCTTATATAAAGTCAAAAATGGCTTAAGATGGATTTTAGACTCAATGAAAAAAATTCTTTGGAAGAAACAACCTAAAAATCATTGTGGACTTTGGGAAGTCAACAAGTGTTTTAAAAATCATAACTCAGAGTGAGTGACTGATAAATGGGGTTTGTTAAAATGATTACCTTATTTAATAGTAAGCATTAATGAAATAATTAAAGCCAAAGTACAGTGAGAGGTATTTATTGCGTACAGAGAAAACTGGAACCAAAAAATATATATAGTTGCTAATCACAACACAATGCAATGAAAAAGAGTCATAAAAGTAGTAGAATTTCATAAGGAAAGGCATTTATATAGCAAGCAAAAATAATTTTTATAACTTCTGCTTCACATTTTTGCTAATAAAAATTAATATTGAGAACAGTATTTATAACTTACTGAGTTGTCTAAGGAAAATGTTCATTGTTAGAAGTGGTTGGAGTAGTAATGTGCGTAACAAAAGCTGATTGGTCTCTACTCTTGAGCACTTTCTGAACAGATATAGTACCAAGCATGTACCAAAAGAACTCTATAATAATTAGAATAAATCATCCCCCCCAGGCGGTGGTGGCACACACCTTTAATCCCAGCACTCGGGAGGCAGAGGCAGGTGGATCTCTGTGAGTTTGAGGCCAACCTGTCTACAAGAGCTAGTTCCAGGACAGGCTCCAAAGCTACAGAGAAACACTGTCTCAACAAACCAAAAAAGAAAAAGAAAAAAAAAGAATAAAGCATCCTGTTTTCTTGTTATTTCAGCAGGTAGTGGATGAAGAAAAAGAATTATGAGCCAACGGCCATCCTAGACTGTATGGCAAGGCTATAGTACACCAGAACAAGCAATCAACATGTTGATAATTATTATGATATTCAATCCCCTGGAACTCCCCCAGGCCATTCCAACTGTGAGAAGAGGTAGGTTAACTGCATATCTTCACCTCTCCTTCCTCTCCTCTAAATCCAACCCCCAAGTCCCACTCCCAGCTCTATAGTTGGCCATGTGCCTTCCACACTCTCTGCCCCCATCTCCAATGGATTACTTAGGTCTTTTCTTCTAAACTTCCTTTCCATCCATCCTATTGTTCTACCCTTGAGCTCTCGCAGGCATTCCCTGGGAACCTGTCAGTCAAACCTGTGAAAGAAGCAAGTAGGCCACCAAAGCATGTAGGCAAGCCTCATAGCTTCACTGTCTATCACCCATATCCAGTCCACAAGTCTCATCCCCAGCTCCATAGTGGCTTTTCTACACTTTCTGTCCCTATTCCCAGACTGCCATACAGATCGTGGTGGACGATGAGTGTAGACCCCTCAGCATGCTCCATAACCCAACCCCATTCCTAAATGGGAGCTACCAATGTTCCAATATCAGCAACCACCTAGTGAAATCCCAGAAAAATTTTTTACCAAGCAACAGACACCATATCCTCCTATGAATGAGAGAGAGCAACAGAAACCAAGGAACAAAAACCCGCCCAACAAAGACAAGACCAGATATCAGCACCTAGAATTACAAATTTCATAAACCCAGATGAACATATGACAGCATAAAAATGCAAGACTTACCAAAGGAACAAAGAGATGGAATGGAGAGTTCGGGGCACAGAGACACAACAGAAGAAATGGATACTTAGGTCAAAGCAACTGTTCTTTAAAAAAAAACCTGGTGTAGTAATATTTCATTTGAATTTTAATAAATAAAGCTTGACTGAAGATCAGAGAGTAAAATAGCCATCTTGGTCATCCTTACAGACCAGGCAATGGTGACACACACCTTTAATCCCAGTAGACACACAAGCTTGCCATAGAAAATGGGAGGTAGTGGTGCATGCCTTTAGTCCTTGCCCTGGAGAGGAATATAAAACTGGAGGAGACAGATCTCAGACACAATCTCATTCTGAGGATTCAGGAGGCAGGATTGCCACTTTTTGGACTGAGGTAGAAGCAAGAGTCCATGGCTGGCTGTTTTGCTTTCTGACCTTCAAGTGGAACCCCAATATCTGTCACTGTGTTTTTATTAATCATGCTACAATCTGATGCAGAACAACCAAAAAAATCTGTGTCACTATAAAAATACCAACTAAGAATAATAGGAACAGATGAAGGAGAAGAATATAGGTCAAAATTACAGAAAAATATTTTCAGCAAAATCCTAGAAAAATTTCCTTAATGTCAAAATGGGCATGCCTTCCAAGATATAAGAAAAATGCAAAACATCAAATAGAGTGTGCCAGAGGAAAAACTCCCAACTGTCACACAGTAATCAAAACACTAGATGTACACACTGAAGAAAGACTATTAAAAGTTGCAAAGGAAAAAGAACAAGCAACATTTAAAAGCAGATCTATTAGAATAATAGCTCATGTCTTAATGGAGACTCTAAAAGCCAGACTAGATGTTCTACAGATGCTAAAAGATCACCGATGCCAGCCCAGACTCCTATGCCCAGCAATACTTCAAATTACAATAGATGCAAAAAATAAGGCATTCCATAATAAAAACAAATATATGTATTATTTATGTATGAAATTAGCCCCACAGAAGGCATCAAAAGGAAAATTGCCATCTTAAAAATGTTAATAACACCCATGAAAATTGAAAAAAATATATCCTGCATCCTATCTGACCACCATGAATTAAAGCTGAATCTCATTAACAACAGAAAGACAGAAAGCTTATAAACTCATGGAAACTGAGCAACTCACTATTGAATAAAAAACGGGTCAATACAGAAAGGAAGAAATCTAATATTTTCTAGAACTGAATGATAATGAATACACAACATACCTAAACTTATGGAACACAGTTAAGGTTGTTCTAAGAGGCAAGTTTATACCACTAAACACCTACATTAAAAAACTAAAACAATCTCACACTAGTAACTTAACACCTAAAAACTCTAAAACAAAATGAAGAAATCACAGCCAAAAGGAATTGAGGGCAAGAAATTATCAAACCCAAGACTGAAATCAATAAAATAGAAACAAACAACTCACCACCACAACACAAAGAATCCATGGACGAAGAGTTGGTTCTTTGAGAAAATAATTAAGCTCAAGAAACCTTTATCCAAATTAAATAAAAGGCAAAAGAAGAATATCTATTTAACAAAATTAGAAATGGCCAGGATGATATAACAACAACACCAATTAAATCTAGAGAATCATAAAGATGTGTTTTAAGAAGCTATACTTCACAAAATTGGAAAAGCAAAAAGAAATGGATAATTTTCTTGATACATATCACCTACCAAAATTAAATAAAGACCAGAAGAGCAATTTAAACAGAACTACAACTCCAAGTGAAATAAAAACAAGCATTAAAATTTTTCCAAACAAAAACTCTTGGGCCAGATGGTTTTAGCACAGAATTCTATCAAACTTTCAAAGAAGAGTTAATGCTAATACTCCTTAAATTATTCCACAAAGTAGAAACAGAAGGATCATTGCCCAATTCATTTTTATGAAGCAACAGTTAAGAGGATACCCAAAACATTAAGACCCAACAAAGAAAAAGAATTATGGATCATTTTACTTTATGAACATATGCAGATATAAACAATAAAATACTTGCAAACCAAATCTAAGGACACATTAAAAAGATCACCACCATGATCAAATAGGTTCCATCCCAAAGAGCAATATATATGAATTGATAAGTGTAATCCACCATATAAGTTAAACTGAAAGAACAAAAAAGACATGATCTCATTAGGTGCAGGACAGGTCTATGACAAAATTCAACACACTTTCATGGTACAAGTTCTGGAGGGATTTGGGATACAAGGGACACACCTCAATAAAATAAAGGCATTTTACAAGTCTACAGCCAAGCACAGCTTAAATGGAGAGAAACTCAAAGCAAATCCACTAAACTCAGGAACAAGTTAAAGTTGTCCACTCTCCCCGTACCTGTTGAGTATTGTCCTTGAAGACTTAGACAGAGCAATAAGAAAACTGAAATGGTTCAAGGAGATACAAATTAGAAAGAAAGAAAACACAGTATCTTTATTTGCAGATAATGTGAAAAAAATTCCACTGGGGAACTCCTACAACTGATAAACATTTTCATTAAAGTAGGTAGATATAAAATTAACTCATAAAAATCAGTAGTCCTCCTGTTTACAAATTACAAATAGACTGAGATAAAAATCAAGGAAATAACATCCTTTATAATAGCCTCAAATTTTACAAACTATCTTGGGATAATTCTAACCAAGCAAACAAAAGATTTGTATGATTAAAAAAAAAAGCTTCAAGTCACTAAAGAAAGAAACCAAAGAAGATATCAGAAGATAGGAAAAGCTTCCATGTTCATGGATTAGTAGGTTTAACATAATAAAAATGGCCATCTTACCAAAAGCAGTCTACAGATGCAGTGCAATCCCCACCAGAATTCCATGACAGTTCTTTACAGACCTTGAAAGGAAAATTTTCAGCTCCAAATGGAAACAGAAAGAAATATAAGGTACCTAAAACAACCTGTAATCGGAAAGCATCACCATTCCAATCCTCAAATGTTACTACCAAGCTTTGGTCATAAAAACAGCATGGTATTGGCACAAAACAGACAAGTGCATCAATGGAATTGAACTGAAGGCTCAGACATAAATCAGAACACCTCTCAACAGCTTAGTTTTGAGTCCAAAAATAAATATTGGAAAAAAGATAGCATTTTCAACACATGGTGCTGGTCAAACTGGAGGAGTACATTTGGAATAATCAAAATAGAACCATACTTATCTCCTTGCACAAAACAACAATAAATGGATCAAAGACCTTAATAAAAAACAAGATACACTGAACTTGATAGAAAAGAAAGTGTGGAATACCTTGAATTCATTGGCACAGGAAATGACTTTCTGAATAACACAGTTAGCGAAAGCACATGATCAACAATTAATAAATGATACCTCATAAAACTGAAGAAACTTCTGCAGGGCAAAGGAAATTTATTTTGAAAAAGTGGTAAATGGAATTTCATCAAAAATTAAACTCTTCATTGTTGTTACTTTTCTAATTGTTTAAAAATATTATTCATATTCACTAAAGGCTTCAAAACAATGAAATTTTTACTAAAAATACAATATCTTTGCCAAGATATTTTCATTAACAGACTATTAGAATGCTAATCTAAACATGCTAGATTCCTTAATAGCAAGAATTTTACAAGAAATTTTTAATTAAAGAAATTGGGGTGCAGTGAGATGGTTCAGCAGTTAAAGGGACACTGAAACACCATGATTGAAGGTGAGAACTTACTCTTAGAAGTTGTTCCCTCACCTGTACATGTTAAGAAGTTTGTGTGGGTGTGCGTGCACGTGTGTGCGAAAAATATCCAATATAACTAACGATGAAAGTTACTTCCTTGACTCACAGATTAAGAAGGCTCATTTTATTGTCATTTGATTGCATGTAGGTTTCTAGACCCATTCTGAGGCAGAACACCATGCTAACTGCAACACTTAGAGGTGAAATAAATCCACTGTGTTTATATCTGACACAAAGAGAGAGAACATAAGGGAGCCTCAGACCATGCATAGTACCCAAAGACATATTCCTAATGAACTGAATCAATCTTTCACATAGGTCTAGGCTCCATCTCATATTTTTCACTGTCTCACAATGATGTCATCTTATTATTAATAGAAATAAGAATAATCACTGCAGTTAGCCAGAACCCTATGATATAAACATCTCTGCTAAAGCCATCAGAGATACCCCTAGGGGTGTGCTCCACTAATCCCTAAGACATCAAGTTGACAATTAAGATTAACCCCTACATGTTCTCCATACCATTCTTGCAATGATGTATCCAACCCCCATTCTATGTAAACCATCAATTTATGTCTTTTTCTCACTTTTAATGATCTACATATGTGTCTTTATACTGTGGAGAGATCCATGAAGTAGTTGTTGTTTAAATGTTGGTAGGAGTGACTTGAGTTTCTGTCCTGTATTCAAAAGAGAAGGATATACAATACACATTTTTATCTGTATTTCTCTTTTGCTATCTATTTAATGTAGCATAAAAAGGGAAACACAGTAGATATTCAGCACAAATTTCCATTATTAGTTTTGATATTGAGCTGCCTTTTGGTTACTGGTAATTGATATTAATTAAATGTGACACTGAGTCCCCTCAAAAACATATAATCATATTCAACGATGCTATTTTCCGTAATATCATACCACTAATTCTCATCAGGGTTTGAAGTGAGACTCTACTAGGGGTTAAAATCATTTTGAATAAGGTCCATTCTATCATCACAGAGCGCTTCTTACAGTAACAGTATGTGTTTTCAAAAGTGATAAATACTTCCTGTTTCAGCTGAGTTAGTGAAGAAAAATCCAGTAAGCATATTTGATGTAATATATTCTAACCTTGCTCCTGCCCAAACTCATATAAAAAGAAAACTCAAAATATTTCTGCCTATATCATCATCCTGCCCTTTCTATTAGCAAACTTTCTATTGCAAGGGCAAATCAACCTATTTTTCTTGAATGTTGGCATTTCAAATTAAATCAGTATAATTATTCTGAAATGCCCCTCAAGTAACCTTTCAAACGTGTGTGGGGGGACCTCAATTGAATATTTTGAATATGAGTTGCTTTTGTAAGTGTGTACTATGTTCTTACCCACTGCAGACTGATCTTGCTCAGAGCTGAAGTTACACACATCTGTGGCGCAACTGATTCTCTTAGAGACAAGACTCTCGAGCTCAGAGCATTTATCATACAGGACTCCGCCGGAGGCTTTTCCTGACTGTGGATATGGGGTCTTAACTGAAGTCATCTCCATCATGAAAAGATGACAACATAAGCATTGCTGCTGTTAGATAACAGACATATCTCCCATGGGGATTTCTTACCCATTCAAGGAGCTTCTAAGCTTTCTACCTCTGGTTTGGATCTCTGAATCATATCCTAATTTCTGGAATTCCATTGGTTGTTTTGCAAGAGCCCTCACTGGAACTCCTCTTGGTTATCCTGCTGTTGCCCTGTGTTGTGGAAATCCTGCAGCTTTGGGGAGAGAAAGCCCTGTACCTCACTTGGGCAGCACAATAGAACCAATATGTTGGCAGAGGTGTGGGTGAGCCAGTTCTGAAGTTGTGATCATGGGAAGCTGTCTCCATTACTCATCTGTCCTGTGGTGGCATAGGTCAGGGAGAGATGTCCCCCCTGCCTCCCATCAATGCCTGAGCCAGGTGGAAGAGCTGGCCTCGAGGTCATAAGGTCAGGAGAGCTGCCCTGTCTGCTACCAAATGCAACACTCAGGAGAGCAGGCCTGGCACCTCGCCTCGGCAGCAAAATAGAGTCAACCCCATTGGTGGAAGTATGGGTGAGCCAGCCCCGGGGAAGTTGTAAGCATGGGAGAGTTGTCCCCATTACTCATCTGTCATTGGTAGCCTGGGCAGGAGAGAGATACCCTCCCCCACCACCTATCAATGCCTGAGGCAGGTGGGAGAGCTGTCCCTGAGGTCATAAGAGTGGGAGAGCTGGCCCTGCCCCTCATTAGCTACAGCATTCCAGAGAGTGGCCCCGATACCATGCCTGAACCATACAGTAAAACAGTCACAGAAAGTGTAGGTGGGGGAGATCTGACCCTGAGGACATGAAAACAGGAGAACTGGCCCTGCCTCTTGCTCATCACTGCAAGGGGTGAACTCACAAGGACAATGCAGGCGAGCACCTTACCCTGGTGGTGAGGGCAAGAGGGAACTAGACTTCCTGACCAACCGTGCAACAACCTAGACCCAGAGCCAGGGTTATGTGTTGACCCACCCCAACATCCTCCCCCACATCTGCCATGTACTCACTCATTAGTGGACCCTAGCCATAAAACAAAGGACACTAAGCTTATAGCTCACAA
>PVIU01010414.1:0-70197 GCA_004026605.1 Ondatra zibethicus | reverse complement strand
TTTTGAATGCACTCCTTCCAAGGCCGGGAGGGAGGGGGGTGTGCCTTGGACTTCCAACAAGGCAGGGCACCATGCCCTCTTTCAAGGAAGAAGGGGGAGGGAGGAGGGGTGGGGGGGTAGTGTGAGGGGACTGGGAGAAGGGGAAGAAAGGAAAAAATGTTATTTCTTTAATTATGTTTTTGAATGGAAAAAATAAAACAATGTAAAAAAAAAGATTATAAGATGCAAAAAAATTAATACTTATTAAAGAATTAGGGGACACTGATTACAAAATGGATTAGCGGAAGCAGAATATTCAGAGATACAAAGGATTTATGTTTAATCTGCATGCTTCTAAACAAAGTGTGATGAAAATCAAAAAGCTAATTGAGGAGACAATGAATGAGATAATTATAGCAATATAATCTAAAAGTCAAACTCAACATGAGTGCCACTGAGAAAGTTCTATTATGGAAGAATTCTATAAAAATCAGGCAATTTTAAGGTTTGATTCTGCTCTATATTATACTCTTTAAGTGTGGATATGTAAGAACTTAAAACAATAACATTAATGTATTAAAATTAAAATATTCTTCACCAAAATTGAGGCAATCACAATAATGAAGGAAAAGTGCTATGCAATACTTACCTAAGTAGCTAAGAAACATAATAAATCCATTAAATGAGTTTGGAGAAAAGATGTTTCCATTCAAGTAACTATCTAAATAAGTGGACTCCACCATACTAAAGGGTAATAAATTGTATATAAATAATTAACCTTAATTGCTAGTTTTAATCTATGGAGGTATGGGTCAAAAGTTCCAATACTTTTAAGTGTATGCACTGGATTGTAAAAGTTAAGTGCGTGTCTAACAGATGGTTAGAAATATCATATTAATGAAATGGTAATTTACATACAAACAAAGGGAATGGGATAGAATCAAGCATGTGGTCCTTAATTAGAATTAGATGCATTGGTGTGAATTGCAGTTTCCTTAATATAAGTACAGATGGTTACATGGATAAATTATAGTACATAGATATACAATTTTAGACATAATTTTGAACTCAGACTATTAGAAGCAGAACCCTGTACCACCATCAACAAAACTTAGCTGCTATTTACTGCTTTCTACAACATTTTCCAAGAAAAAGAACCAAGTATTTTTTTTAAAAAATGATTGATTCTAACATGTGATCAAATAAGATTGAGTAAGGTTCTATAATAACTCACTACCAAAAAAATAGTGACTAAAATGAAACATAGTATTTCTTATAACATTTTCTTAACATATATGTATCTCTGGGTTGGAAGAGAGGCATGACAACAAACAGAAAATGAAACTGTACATCTATTCATAAAATTCTGGAATAAGTCATAGGAAGATAGTAAGCAATAAAATATCTCAGTGACAAAACCTGAAAAATACTAATAATGAATAATGATGTATTAATGAATTTTAATCCAATAACCAAATATATTTCAAAAAATACATATTCTGACCAATTAATTAACGGTTTATTTAACTACAGAGCATGAATTTAATACCCCATGGAAAAAAGTTTCCAAATCATCAGCTTGAATACTCTGTCTTCACAGAGATAGAGAATAACTCCCATCTATTAATGGAGGACTTTCTGTGCATTGACCTTCCTTCAATGAGAACAATATGCATCTTTAATAATATGTTTATTCAGTGAATAAACTTGAAACATCTTACTTAAAGCAGTCTGTCAAAATAATTACAAACAATGAGAGTATGTGGATACAGATTTTGTGTATCATTGCTAGATGTGACTTTAGATCTGTTGACCTATCTGGAATTTATCCAGACACACCATCTTTCACCATAGTGTAAGGAAATTCAGATAACTAGCAATAACTAGGCACCTTTCCATATATTTGAATAATACCCTTCTCAACTATCACAATTCTCAAAGAAAACCATGGTCTGTTGAAATGGAGAAAACAAAAGGAGTCATATAACTAAAAGTAAACCCGTACAGAAAGTTAATGGAACAAAAACTAAGAAAACCTAAATCAACTTGATGTTTTGGTCAATAATAACTATCAGTCATTACTGTTCCAGTAATAGTAACATTTATTCCAAACACTAAGAAAGCTATCAGTGAGATAGAAATTTGAATTTTCTCTACTAATTTTCAATGGTCTACTAAACTAAAATTGCGCAAACCATTTTAAAGTTATTATTGGTTATCAATCTCCACTCTGTACTTACTTTAGAAATAAATATATTTTCTAAATTTTGCTGAAAATGTGTATTATATGTGATTCTTAGAGTATTTAATGGTATTTAAAATATTTAATATTTTACAATTTAGCATGTTTGTTTATAACTATAAGCACAATGACTGAAACCATCCTCATTATTATTTCTTGATGAAAAAAGTCATAGATATAAAAGAGCATATTAAAAGCAAAGATAATTCTTTAAATAGCAACAATCAATAATCTGATTTAAATAACATTGCTTTGACTTGAGACCTTCAAGGGTGACATCTCTGGAATGAACTGAGACAAAGCATCTCTTTTAGTTATTTTTCCTATTGTGACTAAAACTATGCTGACAAACTTAAATACCTTGAGACTTAAATGAGGAAGTATCTATTTTGTTCACACTCATACAGGGAAATACGATGGAGAATTCAAAGGGATGAGATCCAAGATTGATGGAACATTGCATTTTTAGTCATGAAGAAGAAAGCAATGCATACTGCTGCTATGTACATTCCTATCTTTTAATTTTTTATTTCTTTTCTTTTTATTTAATTAAAGCATAAATTGCAATATTATTCTCCCTCCCTCAAATTCTTTCTAGATGATACTACCATGTCAGTTCTCTTCCAAGTATATAGCTGTTTTCTTTAATTATCATTGCTATGTGTACGAAAAAAATATATAAATACAACTTGCTGAGACTATCCTGTTACTGGTATATGTATGTCTTAGTGATAAAAACTTTATATTGGATAATCATTTAGGTTTTAGTCACTACTGTGATGCAATCCAGAGAGTGTGCCATCTTGTAAACAGAGAATTTTCCACCTCAATTATCATAATTTAAGTGAATCTTCACATGTACAATTTTACTTTTAATGATTCTACATCCAGTCTAGTTGGCTATTACCACTAAGCATTACAACATCAGAATTTTCCTTTCTTTAATTCTGAGTAGTTCAGTTATATAGTTTTCTTGCAACAAGAGGTAGGATGGTTGGGGGACTCCAAGGTATAAAGTTTATGCAGTGAAGGAATTTTAATGCATGTACACTCCTACTGATTTGGTGTCAAACTTATGTTAAATTGCACAGTCAAACTTGAAAATAGAATTATCAAGTCCACTTTTCATCTCTCAGTTCTGTGACTCCCATTCTCACAGAGTGGTCTACAGTAATACAAGGCAACTCCATTTCTTACCCAGACACCTTTTTTTCCCTTTGTCTCTCAACATTTGTAAGTAACAAATAGATTCCAATCTACAGTACCTAAGCACCTCAACTATTCAACAGAGAGTCACAGTTGAATATGTTAACACATATTTAGATTCTTCTGTTTCACACTCAAGCACAAATACGAAACTTTCCTGTCACTTATAGAAGTTTGATAAAGAACACAAATCTTGGTCCATAATAATTATTGCTATGTTTGAACAAGAACGACAGACAAAACAATTGCTCTATTATAAACTTGCAGTTGAATTTCATATTTTTTATATTATCTAAAATCCAAAAGGTGTAAACTGTTTATTAACTGTACCTTAACAATAATTAAAACCAGCACTTTTCCTATCAAAGCAATCAGATTTGAAGAGAAGGAAAAATTTACCATTACATTTCTCAGGGACTCTGCCACACCATTGTCAGCATCATCTGAAATTTATAGCTGCTGCTCACATAAACTGGGGAAGTACTCATGGCTCACAGGGAAAGCTACTCTGTTCTCATTTTCATTTGAAGATTGTTTATTTTACACTGAGATCAGAGAGGAACAGAGCGAGGCCATTCTCTGTGCACCCTGTTGTTCCACTGAAATTAAAAATGCTCATGGGCTTCTTGGGTTTTTTTTCCTACTAACACTTTCATTTTTTGACCTTAGTAAATATGTATTGATAACTACATTAGTCAAGACTGGCACTTTATAATCCCATCAATACTTCAGCATGTATAGAGCTATCTGCAGGGTATAGAAATACACAAAGAAATAGACTTGTTTCAGATCAATTACTAACGGGTAGTTATCTCATAAAACACAGAGCCTCACTTCTTATTTAAAAAAAAAAAGAATAAAATTCCTGAAGTGTGTTTCTCATACAAATGTAGTATATGACAATGATGTATCCCTATATATCAATTAAAAAAATAAACTTTAGCATTAATTGAATTTAATAACTATACATACATACAAACCTAGAAATCATCTTTAAGATTTAAATTGCTTTGTCTGCCTCTGAAACTAATTGCAAAATCTCATGAAAAAAGAACACAAACTATCAGAAGAAAGGAAATACAGTATCATTTATTATGAATATTTAGCTGAATGATGGCATCTGAAAAGTTTATAAAAATATAGCAAGGATTTTATTAATATAGATCGATGCATATAGGTTTTCTTTTTGATCAAATAACTTCACTGAACATTTAAATTTTAATATTAACAGACTTAAATATTTTTATTATTTAATTAGCTTATCATTATCTCACTGTGTGCCAACATTTCTTAATTCTTTATCAGATACATATGTACATTTTATATCATTATTTTTTGTGTGGGCAAAAATCTATAATGCACTTGAGCTTCCCTAATTTATGGATCACTGGCCAGCAATATCTCAAAATTAGCAGGCAAAAAACTATATTTTCATTAAAATACTTCAATGAAAAATTAAAAGAATTCTTTAAACAAAACACATATTAAGTCATAATCATTTGCTAAATAATGCCGTGATGTTGACAGGCTTTGTATTTTTAATTTTTAAATCCTCAATTACATGTCATTCTGGAATAAATGAAATATTTAAGTATTTATTTTCACAATGTAGTAAAGTAGAACTCACTGTGTGAACTAAAATTCAGTTTTAAGTAATATTTGGAATCTTACTTTATATTCTTCAAAAGAACTAGAGTATCATTCATTTAGTGAAATACTTATTTAATCACTATAAAAATAATTAGAAGAACTTAACATAGTAAATCCTATTGAAAATTGATCATTAGGCTTAATCATGTCTGTAGCCAGGGATGTCTCATTGAGCAACTATGAGGTAGGTAGCATTTAGTGTAGCAGGATTGGAAGGTGTTACATATTATAAAGACCAGTATTTAGAAACATTACTTAACAAAAGTTACTGAAAGACAAATGACCATTTTAAATTAAGTGGTGGAAGGGAGGACAGAGTAGAAAATATAGATTAGATTGTTCTATAGCTAGATTGTAGACTAATGATGAAAGGTATTTTGTCAACAGTAATGATTACTAATTATAAGCTATAAAACAATAAAATAAATTGGATCATTTTTATGAAGCATATATTCATGCATATATTCATATATTTCAATATGATGGCATAATTTTTACCTAATCTGAATGTTGAAAAATCCTTGTAATCTTTATAAAGATCTATTAAAGGTACTTTTTATATCAATGTTGTGCAAAACAAATTGCTGTGTTATATAGTTGTGGTGTGATTACCTTGTTGGCTGTGATTACACATTGTTTATGAATGTGGATTCTCTTTAAATATGACAAAAAACCTTTAATAGCAAACCAATAATGCTATTTTTAAAACCATGGTAAAAGCTAAAAGATAATAAAAGCTATTAATATGAATAGCTAAAATACACATGAATTGCATATTACATGTGAATTTCATGCTGTCAATCAATACAACCTTTTCTAAAGGGTAAAATAAGAGTCAACTTGCATTCTTTCATGGGATTTTTTTTTTTTTTACTGAAAAGGCTTTTGGGTAATTTGTTTATGTGGAACATTTAAGACAGTCTTTTTCTCCTATTTATTCTAGGACCAGTCTAACTGGCTCATGCAGAACATATTCAAACTTGCATTCACTTCTTCCAGAAATATTGGAGTGGTTTCTTCAGTCATGGGTATTAAAATCTTAATTAGACAAAAAAAAGTCAGATTGAAATTCGAACTTTATCCTCACCTTGATTTCTTACCATAATTTATTGTCTTTCAAAATCTGAACACCTAAAGATTCATATCATTACAACAGTTTTGTCTTTTTCCCAGGGAGCACTCAAAAACATTCTCAATTTAATAGACATAGTCAACTAAAATTAAAAATTAATTCCTTAGTAGCCTACTTAATATTACAAAAAAGAAAATCCCTTTAGTTTGGTATATAAAACAGCTATAAATATTCTAAAATGTATGAAAAATCATAATTTCCTGCCATTTTCCAGATATGTGATTGCAGGCTGATTAACTGTCATCATTCCAACATTTATCTCGATGATTGTTAAACATATTTAGCCTTACCAGTAACCCCTTTCTTTATTTTGCTGTACTTCTTGAATTACAAATAATATAAGCAACCTTTACCTTGACAACCTAGCATTTGAAATCTACAATGATTATTCCACAGATTAATCACTATGTATATGTAAATTACCATATACTATATTAAGATTTATACTTTGTATTACTCTTCTTAGTTTTCCACAATCAAACACTGGAAGGTCTAAATAACATGCATCTATTTTGTTAAAACTCAGGATTCTACAAAGCCAAGTCAATGTATCGGTAAGTTTGGTCTAAAGGGAGGCTCTCATATGAGCTTGCAAAGAACTGCTTTTCCATTGTGTCCAATTATGTTTGAATGAGTACTCTCTACAGTGCTCTACAGCCATTAGTTTTTTACTGACAATATCCCACTCCAAACCTCATTCAGCCCTAATCACCTCTCTCTGGACTTTCTGTCCAGATGCAGTGAAATCAGGTTTGGAGTACTCAGTATGTAACACAATATGTGTGATCTTTTCTACCTATTAAATCAACTGTACTTCCACAAAATAATCTAAGTCTGTCAGTAAGTTTACGTGTGCAACTTTATTCCAATAAAACTATAAAAGATACAATCAACAGGTTTATGTGGAGATTTTAGTTACATATTGAATAACTTTTGTTAGTGCTTGAGAGAGCTCTTTTCGTGTTCCCTACGCCTTAGAAACATATTGGAAATGTATTACAATACAGAGTCAATTAGTGTTTTTATAAAGAACACTGTAAATTCAAAACATAATTTTTATTTTAAGAGAATAAAGCTTCAAAAGAGTTACTTGGAAAATACTGAAATGTAGATTTCACCATATATATGCCAACCCTTTAATACAGAATATTTATTTTAAGTTCCTAATTATTCATGGATGTTTTGAGAGTTTAGATACATACATAAAACTGGCGGAGATATGTGAGTCATGATTAAAACATGACAGGTTTGCTTAATAAGATATTTTTACTATCACATCAAGGCACAGAAAACTACAATGAATCAAAGTGCCAAGATGTTCAGCCTATTCCCAATGGATAGATATAGAACATAACTCCTGTACCTAAGGAACAGATACCCATTTTGATCTATGATCATAGCAGAATATTGTGAGGAATCATTTTATTTGCACCTTTATTTGACCAGTATTATTTGGTTTAATCTTTTGTTTCTGGACTATCTAGTCTCTGGTTCTTGGTTACCCAACCAGTGTCAACTATGCATTCCTTCTCTTTGAGTTGGCCTTAAATAAAACTAGACATTGATTGTCTAGTCTCACAAGTTCTATGCCACCTTTACCATAGCATATTTTTCAGGCAAGAAAGATTGTAGGACAAATATTTTTTGACTGGTTTGGTGTCTGCATTTTGTTGTCTATGCCCTGAAGTATACCTTTCCACATTAAAGTCTAGAATGTAGTGCTGTAGGCTTCACATTTGACTTTTCCATGTTCAATGCCTGTGTGGGTATTGTCCTCAGCAATAGGGCACCCATGTAGGTTTTCAGAGGCTAATTTTAGACTTAACAACAACTTGGGCTGTTTGGGAATTTCCATGAGCCCCTGGATGGTCCATACCTCAAATGAATGTTTTTTAGAATGAGAAGCCTCAACTGGTTACATGAAATGGTCATTTGATATTCCATATTCTTCATTAGTAGGAATCCTCATGAGGATCACCTTCATACATTCCAAGAAATTTCTAATACACTAGATTTCCAAACAACCCTCAAAGTGCCCCCCAAGTCCGCTTGTCTCTCCACACACTGTCTTCTTTTTCATCTCTCCCCACACACCTAATTGCTCCTTCCCATCCCCACCTGCTCCAAGTATGCAAGGAAATTCTCTTCTATTTCTCTCTCCCAGTGAGATACATGTATCCCCTTGATTCTTCCTCTTTGTGTAAACTCTCTGACTCTAGGGATTGTAGCCTGCTTATCACTTGTTTAACCACTAATATCCACTTGTAAAGTGACTATGTAACTTCTTAATCTTTATGGGTCTGGGTTATCACACTCAGGATGATTTTGTCTTAGTTACAAGTTATATGATGTCATTTTTATTAAGTACAGAGATATGATACTCTGTTGTAAGAGGCGTGTGGGCTGTGTTTTTTTGTCCAGCTCTCGACCGTCAAAATAATTACACAGAAACTGTATTTGTTGAAATATTGTCTGGTCCATTAGTTTTAGCTTCTTATTGGCTAACTTTTACATATTTGTTTAACCCATTTCTAATAACCTGTGTGTCACCACGAGTAGTGGCTTACCGGAAAAGACTTAGTGTGTTTGACCTGGCAGGCTTTATGGCGGGCAACTCTCCCTGACTCTGCCTTTTTTATCCCAGAATTTTGTTTTGTCTCCTCCACCCACCTAAGGGTTGCCTTATCAAAAGGCCAAGGCAGTCTCTTTATTCAACCAATGAAATCAACACACAAATACAGAAGACCCTCCTACATCATTTCCCCTTTTTCTGTTTAAACAAAAAAGAAGGCTTTAACTTTAACATAGTAACATTATATATAACAGTTATCAAGTAAGAACTATAGTTATAATATTTATATTTATTTTATCTTTTATTATAACTAAGGAAAACTATTAATATAATTAACTATTTATTTTTTAACTTTATTAAAGACTCCAGAAGGATAAAATATTACCTAAGTAAACAAGAAATAAGTAAGTTTTAAACTCTAGAAATGACAGAGACACTTTGTTGTCTAGATAGTCACCCACCCAAAGTTTTTTGTACCGTTGGGGCATCCATTTTTAGTTTATAGGTTCATAGTATCCAGTAGACATTTTTATGAAGTAGGAAATTTTAAAGACAGTTTAGTGTTTTTTTTGTATTTTGTAGAATGTCTTGTATATTTTTTTATGAAACAAGAACCCCAAAGGATTATCTCACATTTAGGTAAGTTTAGTAGTCCTCTCTCTGTGGGCTTTGTATGTTTAGTTTATGTAGTTCAGGCAAGAGTAGTTTTTTGTCCAAATGGCTAACAAACTCCATAAGGAGCCTCTTTGATGTTCATCTTTCTCTTGAAGTATCTGGTGCTGTCAGGAGCAGACGTGTCTCATTGTCATGAAAAGTCCTAAGTTATTAAAACCTTAAATGTCATATTTGTTGTCTTTGAAAGATATGAAGAATGTTTATTTAACTGAAATATACCTCTATATTTAACTATATAGTAGTATATCTAACTACATGACTATAAACTTGACTATGATAGATGATTATCCATTAACAACCTATATTTTTTAATTATATATTACATTTTTAAATGAACTATACAATCACAATACCTTAATCAAGAGTAGAAATATAGATATATATAATAAAATTGACCTTAAATTTATATCACTAAAGTAAAATTTATATTAATGTAAATTATCCATATCTATATCATCTCCCCTTTTAAATGTAAAAGAACATTTATAAACAATATTTGGAAATATGGGTGTTATGTAATTATACAACATTTCCTTTAACTATTCTTCTATTATGGAAAACCTAGTAGTTTCTAGCTACTATGTCCTTTGTATTCCTAACCTCATAGGACATAGTAGCTAGAAACTTTTATCATGAAGGGATATTGTATTTTATCAAAGGACTTTTTGTACAACTAATGAGAATATTGTGTCTTTTTTCTTTCAGTTTGTATACTAGATGGGTTACATTTATTGATTTTTTTATATTGAACCATCCATGCATATATGGGATGAAATCTAATTTGCTCAATTTGTCTCTGTCTCTGCCTTTTAGTTAGTTTAGATCAGGGATTGTCTACCTTGTTGTTTTTCTCAAAGAATGAATTCTTTGCTTCATTTATTCTTTGGACTTTTCTCTTTGTTTCTATTTTATTGATTTCCGGCCTCAGTTTGATCTTCTCTTGCTGTTTGCTTCTCTTATGTGCTTACCTCATTTTATTCTAGTGTTTTAAGGTGTGCTGTTACCTTGCTGATATGAGATCTCTCTAATTATCTTATATAGGCACCTAGCACTTTGAACTTTCCTCTTAGTGCAGCTTTCATATTGTCCAATAAATTTGTATATGCTGTTTATTCATTTTCATTTAATTCTAGGAAATCTTTTATTTCTTTATTCCTGTTTTGATTCATTTTTATTCAACAGAAAGTTGTTTAGTTTCTATGTGTTTGTAAGCTTTCTGTTGTTTTCTTTTATTTTTCATCTTTTTAAATTTATTTATTTATTCATTTATTATTAAATTTTTAAAAAAATATCCCTCCCTTCCTCCCATCCCCTACACATACCCTCCCACCCCACCCCCCTCTAAACATAACAGAGGGTAAGGCACTTTGCTTTGTGGAAGTTTCAAATCCCTCCCATCTAGGCTGAGCAAGGTATACATGTAAAGAGAATAATACCCCAAAATGCCAGTACATGCAGTAGAGATAAATCCCAGTGCCACTGCCAGTGGCCCCTCACTGTGCCCCAGCCATACAACTGTCAACCATATTCAGAGGGACTAGTTTGGTCTTATGTTTGTTCCTTCCCAGTCCAGCTGGGGTTAGTGAGCTCCCATTAGCTCAGGTAAACTGTTTCAGTGGATGAACCCTTCATGGTCTTGATCTCTTTGCTCATATTCTCATTCCTTCTACTCTTCTGCTGGACCTTGGGAGCTCAGTCCAGTGTTTCGATGTGGGACTCTGCCTCTGTTTCCATCTGTTGTTGGATGAAGGTTCAATGGTGATATTTAAAATAATCATCAGTCTGAATACAGGGCAAGGTCAGTTCCAGCACCCTCTCCTCTATTGCTTAGAGTCTTATCTGGAGTCTTCCTTGTGGATTCCTGGGAATTTTTCTAGAGCCAGGTTTCTTGCTAACCCCATAATGGCTCCGTCAATCAAGATATCTCTTTCCTCACTCTCATATCTGTCCTTCCTCCATCTCAAATATCCCATTCCCTCAAGTTCTCCTCACTCATAAGTGAATACTAACTATAAACAAAGGACATTGAACCTATAGTTCATGATCCTAGAGAAGCTAAGTAATAAGTGGACCCAAAGAAAAACATATGTAGACCCACCTGGAAATTGGAAACAGACAAGATCACCTGACAAAACTGGGAGCATAGGGGTGGGGGATAGAAAGAAGCGGAGAAGGGGAAGAGGAGGGAAGAAGGGGAGGGTTGAGGAGAACTTATTTTTTAAATTTCATTTTACATTCCAACCACAGTTCTCACTTCGCTCCTCCTCCCATTTCTGCCCCGCCCCCCCACCCAAGTCTACTTCCATTTCTTTCCTTCCAATGGGTAAGGGCTCCCTTGGGAGTCAACAAAGTATGGCACATTAAATTTGGGCAGGTCCAAGCTCATTCCCCTGCATTAAGACTGAGCATGGCATCACAAAACAGGGTTCTGTTGATTTCCGGCTTTTACCCATTGCCATCTGACAGAATGAAAGAAGTTACTTAAATTTTTTGTATCTGTGAGACTTTCATTATGTCTGAGTATATGGTCAGTTTTGGATAGAGTTCCCTGAGGCACAGATAAAGAGGTATAATCTTTGTGTTTGGGTGTAATATTCTGTAAATATCTACTACTATTCTATTTGATTTTTAATGTTTGTTAACTCCAGTATTTCTGTTTAGCTTTTATCTGGATGACGTGTCTACTGATGAGAGTAGAATATTGAAGTCTACTACTGTCAGTGCGTGAGGGTCAGTATGTGGTTTAGTGTTTCTTTTACACACTTGGTTACCCTTGTATTTGGAGCATAGATGGTAAGAAATGAAAGGCCATCTTGGTGGATTTTTCCTTTATGAGTATTTAGTATCCTTCCCTGTCTCTTGATTAGTTTTTGTTTTAAATCTATATTGTTAAATAGTAACCTGCCTACACCAGCTATCTTCATAGGTATATTTGCTTAGATTATTTCCCCCACCTTTAACCCTAAAGTAGTATTTCTTCTTGATGTTGAGGTGTGTGTCTTGGATGCAGTAAATGGATGGATCCTATTGCCTCATTCATTTTGTTCATCTGTGTATTTTCATTGGGGAACTGAGTACATTGATTTTGAGAGCTATCAATGACCAAAGCTTGTTTATGCCTGTTATTTTGTTGTTTCTGTTGTTGGTGGTGGTGGTAATGTTGGTGGTGGTGGTGTTTGCCTGTGTCTCTAACTATATTTGTATGTTTTGCTTCTGTTTATTTTGCTAGTGTGAGATTATTTACTCCCTGTGTTTTCATGGGTACCCTTAACCTCCTTAGGTTGGAATTTCCTTCTAGCATTCTCTGTAGTGGTGAATTTGTAGATAAACACTGTACAAAGTTAGCTTTATCATAGGATACTTTATTTTTCTCAGCTATTATAATGAAAAGTTTTGTTAGACTATTAAGTGTGGTCTCTTAGAGTCTATAACACATCTACCCAGACCCTTCTTGGTTTTAGAGTTTTCATTGAGATATCAAGTGCAATTCTAATGTGTCTGTCTCTATATATTTTTTTTAGTATTTTTTGCCTTAGAGCTTTAAATTTTATTCCTTTGTTCTATATCTTTAGTGTTTTCATTAATATATAGTAGATGGACTATTTTTTCTGATCCAATCAACTTGGTGCTCTGTATGCATCTTGTACCTTTGTAGAAATTTCCTTATTTAGAAAATTTCTTCTATGACTTTCCTGAAAATGTTTTCTGGGTATTTGAACTGGGATTATTCTGCTATCTATTTCCTCTTTTTTTTTTTTAGTTTTGGTGATTTTGATTCTTTTGTTTTTTAGAGTTAACATTTTTTGACTGATGCATCCATTTCTTCTATCATATATTTAATGTCTAAGATCTTTCAGCTCTTAGAAGTTTGTCTCTGTAGTTTCCGTGAATTCCTAAATTTGCCTTTCCCATGATTCCCTCCATTTGTGTTTTATTTCTCCTATTTCTATGTTAAGTCTTGAACAGTTTTATTCATTTCTCTCTGTATTGCTTGTACTTTCTTGCCTTTTTCAAAAGGGATTTATTCTGTTACTCCAGCTTTGTGTGTTTACCTGGGTTTCTTTCAGGGATTTATTTATTTTATATTAAAAGGCATTTATCATTTTCTATAGTATTTATAAGGTCTTTTTCCTTGTGCTTAAGATATATTGGAATATTTAGGACCTGCTGTGATCGAATGGGTAGTGTCTAGTGGAGATATATTCACATGATCATTGCTGATTGTGTGCTTATACTGGCATATAGGCATCTCGGATTGGAATAAATATCTGTCTAGTTTCTGAGTTCAGCTTTTTTCTTTGTTGGGGGTAGTTTTGTTCTATGCTTTCTGTTTCCACTCTTGAATTTTGGGAAATATGCTGGCTCTATTTTATCTGTTTTACAGGCCTGCTCATCTGGTGTATTCACAGGGAAGTCTATTGGTGGAACTAATAGTAGGGAGAAGGTAACTTAGACGAGAAAGTCTTTGTGTCCTTTGGGAATTGGGTCAATTGTGAAAAAAGGCTATGCCAGAATTCTTGCTACAGAGCTAGGGATAAGTCTGTGGGAGAGCAATTAGATTCCAAGAGCAGTAAGAGAACATAAAAATTAATATTATAAAAGTAAATCATAAGCATATGAGTATCATATCCAAAGACAATGAAATTGGGAATGAAGAAAAAGAGTTAATTTAAAAAGTATAAGGAACCTAGAGATAAAGGAAAGTTAACTTTGAGAAAATTGAAAAGAACAAAAGTGACAATGATTCCCTGAGTCTATTTATGTAATTATGGTTGGTTTAATATATCAATTTTGGATATAGTATGAATAAAGTCAAATAAATTTCAGATGCTTTAAGGATTAAAGTGAGCTCATCTTTATTTCTTGATGCAAGATCATTAATATTTTTAAATCAATACCAATTGACCAATATAACTATAGTATATTTCAAATTTTCTTTACTCTTCACAAATTTCTATTTTTAAACCTTTTGGAAGGCTGAAAGTTATATGAGAGTGTAAAATTCACAGACAAAGAGCACAATTTTTAGGAATCAACTTTCAACTTTCTGATAGAGAATAATTTCTTGTTTTATGATGCAAAAGTGGAAGAAAGTGGAATCACATTGGCTTACATTGATGCAAAGAAGCGTGAGTGTAGGGAAGGGCTGAAAGGGAACAGAAACATAAAGAGCATGAAGCTTGTTTCCTTGCTATTAAGTCAGGGTTTTATAAATGATCATATAATGCATTGAAGTTCAGGGTGAACAGAATTTTCTGTAGGTATCACAGACATTCAAAATGAAAATTGGAGTATATAAAGTTTGTTGAACATGCACATAAAGAAATTATGTTATGAAAATAAACTTCAGTGAAGAATAGTGGGCAATCTGTATGCTTTTATAGTCATGTAGGAGGCTGGGAAACATTAATCTGAGAAGTAATATTGAGAAGCAACAAATTTAGGAACTTCACATATAAGAATTAGAACAGATAACCCATGACCAAAAGAAAAGTTCCAAGAGCTATAATCGAGGTAAAGAACGTAAATCAAGGATGATTTAGAAAACTGTTGAGGAATATTGTTAGACTGAGCAAACTAAGCACAGGAGAATAACTGTAAAGGTGATATCTTGATCAAAAGCTTTATTGCAAGGGAAAGAAAGAACATCCATGTGAAAAGACTTAAAGAATATAACACAGGAAAATGGAACCAATTATTGAATGATTTAAAATGATTAATAGAGTTTGGGAAAGATGAGATATAGAAATTTTATTTATTATTTTGTTTTGAAATGCTATATCTTTAGAAATAATCAAATTTATGTTTATATAGCACAGTGATAAAGGGAAATACTAAGGAAATGAGAATATTGTAAATTTTTTCAAAAAAGAATACTATATTCACAATTATAAGACTCTAATAATGAAGTCCTGACTGAAGAACATTGATTGATTTGATAGTAAGAAAGACAAGTTGAAATCAGTTGATCAACATTATGTTGCTTTAAGAAATAATTACTTGAATGATATCATTTCTCCTTCCCCCCAACTATGAGTATGCTGTAGGTACCTTACAATTAGACTAACCCGTCCCTATACATCTTTTTAAACCACTTTGAAAATACTCACTTTGTAAAGCTAAGGATTAAAAGCCATCAGTACTTAAAACACAGTTAATAAAAACTCAGAATCAGAAATTAAGGTTCAACCTGAAGACCCAAAAAGCAAAACAGCCAGACACTGGCTCTTACCTAGACCTTAGTCTTAAATGGTGATCCTGTCTCCTGGAAACTCAGAATGAGACTGTGTCTGAGAGCTGTCTCTCCCTGTTTTATATTCCTCTCTAGGGCTAGGATTAAAGGCATGCTCCACTGGAATTAAAGGCATGGACCACCCGATTCCTAAGGCTACTGGAATTAAAGATGCATGTCATTGTGGCTATTGGGATTAAAGGTATGTGTTACCATAAAACTGGTCTGTAAGGCTGACCAGTGGGATTGTTTTACTCTCAGATCTTTAAGTACTCATTCCTTCAAAGTCTAAATAGGACTTGTAATGTCCACTCCTCTCTATCATCTCCTTCCTCTTCCTTATTTTATTCCTATTCTTATTCTACTACTTCTAGTATTGCTTTTCTTTTGCTAGTTGTGATATTTCTTTCTGATGTGATATAATAGCAAAGGGAATCTAACTTATCAAGTTTTAAATTACATAGAAAAGAACAGCAATCAAATCCTTGTTTCTATATACATTTAAACTTAGGAATGTGCATCTACTACAATTACATTAATAATGTTGAAAGTAATATCACAGTGAAAGGAAGTAAGAAAGTAAGATAGAGAGAGAGAGAGAGAGAGAGAGGAAGGAAGGAAGGAAGGAAGGAAGGAAGGAAGGAAGGAAGGAAGGAAGGAAGGAAGGAAGGAAAAGAAAGGGACAATGCAAATTGAAGAACTGAAGGCTGGAATTGTAATTCACCCAGTCATGCAATTATTCAGCATACACAGAAGACATGAACTGAGCCCTAGTGCCACATATCTGACTTGTAGTGACATGTGCCTTTAATCACAAGATTTAAAAGGTGGAATAAGGAAGGTCATCCTCATCCACAGACTGAGTTCAAGCGTGGCTATTATCTCAGAACCAAAAGTGTATTATATTAAATAAAATAGGCCTTTGTTGTAATCACAGCAAGTTATTTTCCTAAGCATATTAAATCATCAAAGGGCAACTATTGAAAGAGGTTTAGTTACAAGATTTGAAACTAGTGACAATTATACATACCAAGTATTTTTTGCCTTCTCCAAAAGAGGCTTTTTGTTTGTTTGTTTGTTTGCTTTTAATAACCATAGCTGTCTTTTAGGACAACAAAAACACATTATTCAGAATTAATAACTCTGAGACCAGTAAAGTCCCCTTTAAATCTCAATTAGCACCTGGTTTTTCTTCCCTTCTGGCAGCTGAAATTTAACTAGAACACAACATCCTCAATAAACAGAAAAACATCAACAGGATCCAAAGGAAATAAGCTGAGAATATATTTCTAGACCTTAGTTACAAAACCTATTTTTCTCTCCCCAAGGTATTGACCAATATCCAATTAAATCTTTTATTATACAGTGATGTTACTTACTACAGGCAATATTTAATAAATGACTTTAAATTCAATTTTTCTTAAAACCTCATGTGCATGTGGTTTATCATGCAATGTTTATGTCTACTGCCTCTAGCAGGCCAATATAATCAGCTTTGAACAAAGTCAACATGTCAATGAAAACACATGACATTTTTTTAAAGAGACACACAGTTCTGCTTTTTCTCCTAAATCTTTAATTAAATGAAAATACTATTCACAAGAAATCACTGCCCTCAAAACTTAAGTTTCTACTTTTCTAGAAATACATGGAATTCTTTCCTTGTAAGTGAATGTTCCACAAATGTTAAATTATTAAAAAAATAATCAAGTGCTGGGAAACATGTGAACAAAAGAGAACACCATGGAATCCTAATTAGGATGTGTCATAGAACATTAAAAATAGATCCAAGGTACAACCAAAGTGTACTGTATAACTTAGACAACTCCAAATACATCAATGGCTATTGTGACTTTATTCATAAAAGCTAAACTATGGATCCACTTTATTGGTAGAATCACAGGTGTGGATAAGAAAAATGCTGCAGATAAGCAGTGTGGAATTCTCAGATGTAAAGAAGAATGAAGGCCCTGGATTGCTGGGAGAGGACTGCCAATAGGAACAATCACACTGGGAGACAGCCCTCTCTCAAAGAGGTATATTTTGCTTTGCCTTAGTCATTTCCAGACTTTAAACAATGCATAAGCCATATTTGTGTATATGAAATTCCAGTGAAGTATATAGAGCAGCAACAAAAACAAATGGTAAGGTGTTGGCAGAGAAAGAGGGAAGAGTAGGTAGGAATTTCATTTGGGACATATACAATCCATATTCAATATATACCTGTATTTTTTAATTTAAAAAGGATCATAAAAATAAAAATGTTTCATCATATAAGGATGTCTGTACTTGACTCTGAAGATCTTAAAGGTACATTTCTGCATGTGTGTTTATGCCCAAAACAATGCTCCTCTACATTTTTTGGCTTCTATTCCTCTAATTTCATCTGTTAAGTCAGCAAAGATGCAGTTCTCTGACCGTACTTCTACAAATACATCTCCTGAATCTCTTCTCTCGTGCCTTGCTTTCAATTTTAGGAATTTACCGAATGGCTTTGTACCCTCACATATTAGGCAGGCTATGCCTCTTAGTAATATTAATCCATAATATTACATTCCCATTAACATACAACCAAAAATCATCACAGGTCTTAACATTAGAATTCAATAGTTTTGGAGGTATGTTATACTACCTACCACTTTTTAGAAAGCAATGATCTCATCTGCACCTAAAGTGGAGCATATCTTACAAAATAATCAGTACAGGCATCTAGGCAGTTGTTTTCCATAGTAAATTCTATCAATTAAAGAAGTGAAGACGTGAGAAGGAAATCATAGAAATTCTCTATTACAAGTACTTGAAAAGCTGATCTGTTACTCAGTGGGAAAAACAACTGCTTGGGCTCAAAAATTTCAAGCCTTTTTTATTTTTGAGGGATTAGTACAATTAGGGAGAGGCTTGACTCTCACAGGACAAGAGCAACATTTCCCATGATGCTCACATTCCTAAGAGGTGGAGTGGGTGTATTTTGGTCTTTGAGTAGATTATGGATGTTCTTCATAGTTTAGGGGATTTAGTTCCAAGTTGTTAGTGATCATGGTCTGGAAGGAACCCAAACAAAGAAGTTTAGATCTAGGGGTTCCTTTCTTCTTCTTTCTTTATTTTCCTTGTTTGTTTTTATCTTCTATCTAGTATTAAAATAAATGTGGAAAGGGGATGAAAAAAAAAAGCAATAGGAATGACAAGAAAAAGGGGTAGATTATTGAATCTACTGAAAAGCAACCACTAGTCTCAAATATTTTACATTGGTGTGGATTTTTGTATATTGATATAAATTTAAGATTATTTTGTTATAATATACTGTATATATGATTTTATTTTTGTGTAAGCTATTGTATCTATGCAGGTTACTACTTAATCACCTATAACAAACAAACTTGTAGTCATGTTAGGTATGTTTTCAAGAGTTATATTTTATATCAACTGATGGTTTTCAAACACATCAGAGACCTACAGAACATGACATTTAAAATGTTTTAATATTATAGGACTTTTCATGACAGCCAAACAAGTCTGCTCCTGGCAACATCAATCTACTTCAGGAAAGAGGATGAGCATCAAAGAACCTCTGTTGATAGAGGCTTTTTTCTGCCACCTGATTCCACAGCTATTCAATCCCAAAGAAACAGACAGAGGCCTACATCAATTATAAACTGGTTGGCCTATAAGCTCAGTTATTTATTAACTAAGTATTGCATCTTAAATTAACTCATAATTCTTGTCCGTATTAGTCACATGGTTTGGTACCTATTATCAGTGAGGTATTTTCATCTTCCTCTGCATCTGGTGACAACTGCAGACTGAGCCTTTCCTTTTCCCAGAATTCTATTCTGGTTGTCCTACCTTCACTTCCTGCCTGGCTATTGGCCAATTGGCATTTTATTAAACCAATACAATGAAAAATCTTTACAGGGTACCAGACTATTGTACCATAGTAAACCTCCATATTCAGTTTGTTTTCTTTATGGCTAAGAGTGTGCCCTGTACAAGAAAATGTTCTTTCCTCAACTGCTGACAATATGCTGTCCAAATTGAACAAGAAATATATAAAAGATCACTGCCAAACTTTTCTAAGACAAAGTAGGATACTCCTTCTAAAAACCTGATTCACAGAAAAGTTTGTCAGATTTCCTAGGCTTGTATGCCAAAGGTATTCAACATTGCAAGGAACCTTGGATGACTATCCAGGCAACTAGTTGTCTCTGTCATTTCTACAGTTTCAAAAGTTTCTTGTTCTGTAATTCTTGTTTTCTCAGGTAATATTTTATCTTTCTTGTCTCTCTCATAGGAGTGAAGACCAAAATAGCTATAGTTTTAGAATTTTCCTTGATAGCAGAATAAAAAAAGTACAAAAAGATGTGAAGTTTATAAGATTGAAAACATAAAAGCTTGTTTATCTAAAAATAAATTTTAATGTCAGAAGGATATTTTTAAGTTAACAATGCAAGTGATAATGAAGCATGTGATAGGTGTGAAACTTTGGACTCACCAAGATAGAAAATAAAGTAATAGAATATTTTCTCCAAAGTTGCTAACTACAAATGGGCTGGATATTGTGAATATATTTATTACCTGGTAATTATTCTTATTGGATATAGTTTTACTGTGTTAGAGTTAAAAACTTTCCTTCTTATTTAGACAAAAAGGGTGAAATGTTGTGGGATAATCTTTTTGTACACTGTGAAGATGGATCTCTGCCAAAGCACTTCTGATTGATTTAATAAAGAGTCAAACAGGCAATAACTAGGCAGGAAAGTATAACTGCAACTTCTAGACAGAGATAGGAACTCTGGGAAGATATCAGAGATGAAGAGATTTCTCAGTGGAAGAAAGTCAGATATAAGGTACTGAGGAGAGGCAATGAGTCATGTGGCAAAATATAGATTAATATAATGGATTAATTTGTTTCAAGAGATACTTGTGAACAAGCTTAAGCAATGGCCAAGCTTTAAAAATTAATAAAAGTTTCCATGTCATTATTTGGGAGTTGGTGGTCCAAGGAAAGACCTGATATGTCTATACTAATTTATTTGAAGTTAACAAAAATAATTTAGTGGGTGAATGAAAGAAAAGTGATATTCACTTATAGTATAAGTTACTAGAGATACTGTGCTTCTCTATTCTACTGAAGGTTACAAAAAGGAACATAAATATCCGTAACGTGTAGGTAAAGCCTGATATGTAAGAAAGGAACTCTAAAGATAGATTAATGGAGGAAGACATAGGTATAGATAATGGCCCTAGAATCAGAAGTATTGAAATATCCCTTACCAGTCACACTGTTGGAAACAGGAAGAATATGAGAAACTCTTTGAGAAGTAATACAATTTGTCATACCTCATCCCAGACTTTACTAACTTAGAAAATAGTAGAAGAATTTTTCTTCTTATTATTCCAATGATTGAACTTTGCTATTATACTTTTCATTACTTCAAAGAGGAAGGAAAACTGAAAAAATATTATTTAAATTAATATATATGAACGAATCTTCAAAAATCATAGGACTACAAACTTGCCATTTACAATGCTTCATAAAATGTTAAGGAAATAAGGTATATAAACGGTTTGCAACCAATGGGTAATTACATAGAAGAGGACACAGTTTCATCAACTCATAATTTTTCCTTGGAGGACTAATTGTGCATAACTATCTAGTCACCTTGCTTTTAAAAATATATTTAATGAGTTATAGAAACCAGGTATTATCCATTTTTTATGTTCTAAAATGTATTTAGCAAAATAGACTACACACAGAATAAAGATGCTTTTAGCTTACTTTTCTGTGAGTGTAATCTGGAGCCTGATTTGTTTGTTTACTTTGCATGAGAACATTTTCAAAATAAATACATAATGCATATTATATAATCACATCATATTAATGAATCAGGTGTTAATGTAAATTAATTTATTTAAAGTGGAGTCTGTATCACATACTGACAATGACTAATACATAGGTGTTAACATGATTGTAAACTTACAGTCCTTTACAAATGCTTGATGAATAGATTCATTTTATCTAGATACAATTAGAAGGGTGTCATAAGAGAGTTATAAAGTAGAAACCTAACATAACTTAGGATAGAAAGCATGTGGTAATTAAAATTCTAGGCAGACTAAAATCATGAGAGATTTTTGTGACTAAATACACTAAATAAGTATGCTGAGAACTATATATAGCATATTTAGAAATGATTACTAAATGACAAAAACACATTTACTACAAATATTGCCACATGATATAGCATTCAAAGTATAGTGTAACATTAATAAACAAGTTCCAAGTACCTACTGAATTTATCCTCATGATCTATGTTTATAGCATTTTTGGGAACAACTATAAAATTGCAGTTATAAAAAGGATGCTCTTGCATTTGTACTGCAATACACCTGCCCATATTCTGGTAATGCAATTCCTAGTGTAATTATGCATAACAAAATCTTCAGTCTATTTTTTCACAATTTAGATGTTGTTTTTTGCCCAATGTCTACTGTACTTTTTTATATTATTTCATTGAGAATTTGTTACAATAGCTTTTGAGTATATTTACCACAACTATCCATTCCAAGAACTCACCTTCAGCTCTCTACCTCCTCCAACTTCATGTCATAATTATATATCTAATAACCCACCAAGTTCGATTTTTACTGATCATATACTCATGGATGTGAATTTATGAGTTTTATTATTATATTGAGAGAAAGTTTGGTAGAAAATCACTTTCTCCCCTGGCATATATAAATATTGTCAATATAATGGATTCAAAAGATAAAGATTATATTACATATTGATAAGAAAACAGTGTATATAAATGGATAAATTTGAAGTGTTTATCTAATTATTCTCTACCAATAAATACTTAGGAGTCATAATTCAGGGTAAGACCCCAATTAATCAGAGATGCAGCAAGGGAGTGACCAATGACCCCTTTTCTTTCTCCTTCCTTGATCTAAAGATTCTTAGAATCATTCTAAACCTCTCCATACTACTTCTTCTATGTTTCTCTATGTCCTTGGTCTTCCAATATATCTAATCCTAATTTTTCAACTAGTAGCTAGCTCTCTCCTCTAATTGAAAGTAAACTTCATTGCCAGTGTTGCAAGTGTTAGAGTGCAATGAAGTATCCCACAAATTTCCCCTATTTTGTCTAATTATAAGGGAAGGTTTTAAGTCTAACACAATAGAACAATATGCAATAAGAACAGTTATCAGGTAAGTATACACTGATATTGTAATTTTTATTTCACAACATTGAAGAAAGTACTCTATTATCTCCTTTATCTTGGTGATACAAAGTTTTGTACCTAATTCACTTTCTATTCTAACTTGTATTACCAACTTAAAATTATCTTTTAAATATAAAACATTTCCTTAGGTAAACAATTTAAGCCTTTATGTCTTCCAACCTTATATATTTTGCAGTTTTGTGAGTTTCTTTTCTGAATTTGGTAACAAGAAAAATTGTAACTATAACTATCTACTCTTCAGCCCTATCAGATATCCAAGAAAGAGATGATATTACTTGAGTAAACAGAAAGTACAGAGCAAACAACTTCCAAAACTACAGAAACAATAGAAATTTGTCTGTCTGGAGAGTCACTCAAAGTTTCTCCACAGTGTAATTTTGGGGCTTCCATCATTGGCTGGCAAGCCTAGAATATCTGGCATGTTTTCTATGAAGGAGGAATTTTGAAGTATTGTCTTACTTTGTCTTGGCAAAGTTTGGCAGTCACTTTGTCACTTTTTTGTGTCCTGATAATCTAACTAACACAGCATCTTGTCAGTACTCAAGGAAGGAAAAATTCTCGTCCAATGGCTAACTTCTGCCACAAAGTAATCAAAGTCTTTATGGAGGTTATTCCAGGCCCATTATCATCTCTGAAGTAGATTGGTGTTGCCAGGAGCTGACATGCCTCACTGTCATAAAATGTCTCATGTTTTCAAAACATGTTAAGTGCCATATTTTGTAGATATCTAAAGCGTCTGAAGAACACCAGTCAATCTAAATTGTATCTTTTTGACTTTGAAAGCATCCTTAACATGATTATAACTTTGATTATTATAGATGACTCTTAATAACCTGTATTTCTTAATTATCATTAGTTCTAGCAATAACTATGTTGTGAAATAAACTTCATAGGTACAATACCTTAAACAAATATAGAAACATATATACAGTGTAACAAAAATAGCCTTAAATTTGTATCCATATGCAAAAATCCATACTAATGTACAATACTTAAGACTAGGAGTTGCCTTCTTAGTATAAAAGTAGATCTGCCTGTCTCTGCCTCATGAGTGCCGGGATTAAAGGCATGCACCACCACCACCTAGCTAAAACTCTTTTTTTAAAAAAGACTAACTCCCCCTTTTAGAATTCCCAGGTGTTTCACCAGTTCTGCTGATGATGACAGCAGTCTAAGGCTGTTTGTTGCTGTGCAACATTGCTGGGTAAAGAACAAGAGCAGTACTTAAAGTGGCTGAGGCCCCCGCAGCTGCTTGCATGTAGCTGGGGGATGAGAGGATATGGTGGTGGCAGCAGCAATACAATACCAAGGAGGTGTTAAGGCAACTGACCTGGTGTGGCAGTGTCCTGAGAAGGGGGTCCAGAGGAAGCTTACAACCCACGGGAGAGGGAAGGAACATCTTAGAAGCAGACATGGGGGGCATGTAGAAGAAGCCCACATGCGGGGGAGCAGGGCTCAAGGGCCATCTCAATAACATAACTGGCTGGCTCTGTCAGTGATTGGCAAACTCTGTTGGTGTTTGGAGACTAGCCAGGTGTGGCATTTGGGGCTGAGGCTGGCTAGCAGCTAGAAACTGCAGTAGAGAGACTACAATGGGAAAATGCAAGACTCCCTTGGAGGACCTGGGTGGAGGAAGGGAAAGCCAGCTGCAGTGATGACTCTGGCAGTTGCAAAAATAGCAGCCAGTGCCTGCCTCGTGATTTTGTGCTCAGCATTATTGGATGCTAGATGTAAGGTTTATTTAATTATTCTTTATCAACCAAAACTTGGGCTGGAGAGATCGCTCAGAGGATTGCTCAGAGGTTGAGAACACTGACTGCTCTTCCAAAGATCCTGAGTTCAATTCCCAGCAACAATGTGGTGGGTAACAACCTTCTATGTGAGATCTGGTGCCCTCTTCTGCCCTGCAGGCATACATGCAGGCAAAAGAAATCTTTAAAAAAAAAAAAAAACTTGGGAGTCAGATATTAGGTCTAGAGCCTGAATGATCAGAGATTTGATGGAAAAGCTACCAGTTACCTCCTCCTTTCTTTCTCGTCTTCCTTGATCCAAAAGGGTAGAGAATTTAACCTCCTCTGCTATTTCCCGTCTTTCTCTATATGTCCTGGTTTCTCCAAAACCTCTATGGTTAATTTTGGTCAGCTAGTAACAAGCTCTGCCCTCGGATTCAAAATAAGCTTTATTGTCAGTCTCAGAAGTGTCAGCGTGTGATCAAAATATCCGACAATAAAAGTTTTCTGTTGGTGTGAATTTTGGAAGCAAAGTGAAGTGGATGACGTGGCCTGATGTGTCTTGAGTGTCCTGAAAACATTGTTCCCTTACTCCTTTCCTTTGTCTGTGCTTTGCCTATGTAGAGTATTGTGCTTTCCAAACATTTCTTCTTTTGTTAGAGAAAGGCTGGGAGTAGAATGTTCATGAGGTGAAGAAAATCTCCATGACAAAAAGATACTTTGAGATGCACACAATAGGAGCACATCCTCAAATCATTAGTTACATTACTATGTTAAATTATACTAGGCAATTGCACTTACTTTCAGTTGAAAGCACATTAGGTTTTGAATTAGAAAGCTGTAAGTAGAACTGCTCTAGCATTCTTATTTTGACTATCAAATTTATTGACCATTCTTTCTATATGTTTATGGATATAATTAGGACAATAACACAAGATACTGCCTGTAGTGAAAGGTGGTAGCACCTCCCATTAGCTCAACTTACCCTTATGCCATGAATAAGCACTCACCTTTAAAATCTCTCCAAGTGAAACATAATTTAAAAAATTCATGAGCTAAGAGAAATTACTCTCCAAAATAATTTCAATAGGATGAGAATTACACAAGTCACCTGTCATAGATTAAATGGGAAACGGATTCTATATGCTCATATGTTTGAATACCTAATGACCAATTATTGATATTGTTTCAGGAGGTTCCGTTGGTTGAGATTTGTTGGGGAAGTTATTAGGTCACTGGGGTAAGCTTGGAAATTACACAGTCTCACTCTAATCCATCTACACCATATGTTTCACATCTGTGATTACGAATATAACCTCACACGGCTGCTTTTGCTGTATGCCTATTCACTGTTGCTTTGCCTCCAACTAGTGTGGATACCGCTGGAATTGCAAGGACACATCAACTCTTCTGCCATTAAGTCCTGAGTGTGATCATGTATTTTATCACAGCCAGAGAAAATTAAGTAATATACCCCTAATAAGACACTAAAGAACACTGTTTTCTCCCTTCAACTCCCTCATCCTCTTGTTTAATCTTTCATCCTTCAACATTTGTTGTTTTTAACTAAATCTCAAGTGTTCAGTTTTACCAGTAAAGACTCTGAAGCTAGATGTTGAATCTGCTAGCTCTGAGAGGCAGTGAAAGCACCAGGCTGACCTTCTCTACCAATGTCTGAGGAAAAAAAAATACTACAAAAGTAACAAACAAAACTCCTGAAACTCAATGTCCTTACATTCTCTTTCCTGTGCATCTCTCTATCCCTCCTTCTGGCTCCCTCTTACCCTCTATGTTTATTTTCTTAAAAGTCCTATGTTAATTTCCTGTCAAATCATTGTTTGCTCCACCTCTTGACCTATGGTTGATTTTAATACTTTCTAAAATATTCAAGCTCTTGGGTTAAAGGTGTATAGTAGGGCTAAACCATACCACAGTTGGAAAAAGGTTTTTCCAGTAATCAAATATTCTGTGACTTTCTCACTTTATGCCTAAATAAAGAGAAAAAAGTTTAACTCTAACAGTGAAACTGTTCACAATAATGAAGCTATTTCTACCACATTTACCACAATGTCCAGGATGTAGCAGTTTTAAGATAAAGTATTTTTGAGTTCGAAGTTCTCTAAAATGCGTGTTTGTGTCAGTCTCATTTGAATTTAGTAATTTGAAGGTCCTGAGCGTTTGTAATCCTAAACTGACCCTTGGATGCTGTTTGTTATTTTAGGGGCAACCCTGGACAGACGGTAGCATGGGTGCCTGTGCTAAACTGGGGCTCTGAGCCAGGATTTCTGGATGGTTAGCTGAATATGGGCAACAACGCTTGGTCAATTTAGTCTTTTCTTTGAGACATTTTCTCTTGGTGATCTGTTCTTTTTGTTCAGATATTTCACTTGTCCAATGGTCTCCAGAACCCTTAATTGGATGCTTTCATTCTTTCAGAAAAAAAAAGCAAAACCCTGCCCCAACCCTAAGTCTGTATGTGGGATCAGAGGCTTCTTTTTATGTCAAGTTGTACCTTTCCTGGGGAAAATAAGTGATTTTTGGAAACAGAAAATGTATAATATTTTAATTAAAAATTATTTTGAAAATTTGTAACAAATACCTTAGTATATGTGGAAAAATATACCTATATGCCCCTTTCTTTTTACAAATAAATTTACTACTTAAGTATATGTATTTGTAGATCACAAAGAACATTTACTTTGAATTTCAGCCTGCCTTTTGCAAGCAGTTTTTAAATTTTAATCACTGTAATACTTATGTGTGTGATTCTGCCTCCCAAGTGAACTAAAGCCTAGCTGTAGATTCCTTATAATAGTTATTCTCATAAGGTTGTCCTTGTTTAATTTAGTTCTCCGTTTCCTTTTTTTTTTTAGTTTAGGGATAAATTTTCAAGGTTTCCAATGTATAATGTATCATTCTTGCTGATTTAGTCTGTCTTTGTTCTATGGAAAATTTTAGTATTTGACTCTTAATTAAATATGATGCCATTGTCCACTATTTTATTGTTTTCATATGTCTTGTCTGTATTGCTTGTATGAGCTACACAAAATTTGATATCTTTTCTAAGTTTTTCTATGTTTTGCCATCTCCATTCATGACCAGATGTCTTTGCTATGTATATGCCAGTTAGTGGTTTTTCAGTTTGAAGATCATATAGCTATATCATTGCCGAAACACTGTGAATGTTAGAAGACAGAGATTTTCTTTTGCTTTCCTAGTTGTTTGTCTTATAGTCAGTAATGTTCTGATAGTTTTGTGGAATTTGTTTGTAAGTATCAGGTATCCCAACCCCCCCCCCCCACTTTATAGGCTGCTGCTTTCCCTTAGTTTGGTTCCATCACTGATTGATGAACCATCAGTAAACCTTGTGTTAGTCAATGTTATGACCACTACTTTGGTCCACATAGTTCAATAGGCACCTCTAATGGGGGAGAGGTAAGCATTTTAGGGATGGGGATTATGGACAACTGAGCTATTTCCTCTCTACGTGAAGGAGCAGTCACCTTTATTACCATATCCTGGTCATTAAGAAATTCAGATAGGTACCAGTTCCACTGTAATACTTTCCTTCCATGGCTATGCCTGTGAAGGACTCTGCCATCCCATGGAATCAGTTCATCATAATAAAGGGGACTTTCATGACCATAGGGTGTTAGGCAATGACTGAGAATAAGGTTCTCCATACCTCCATAAAAAGCAGATACACTTCTTAAATCAAATTTAAACATTGAAGGAACAGTCATTTATGTAATACTTGCACATACTTAATATATTGATTAAGAAATAGTTTTAAATAAGAGTAAATAAGAGGGAAGATGTTGCATGGAGGATTCAACAAAAAGAAACATTTTTAAAATAATGCTTTGTCAGACATGACTTTTATAGACAAAACAATAAAGAAGTTTTTATTTTAGAAACGCAAAACTTTGTAAAATGGTTAGTTCTTCTCAATCAAACTGTTAAACAGTAAAAGAACAAAAGTGTCCACATACATAAAGCTAAAAATTATGATTTCTATGAGAAATGAAATATTATAAATCAAAAATACCTTTGATATTTCAACATCCTATACAATTACTGTCTGCCTTTGACAAATTAATATTATATTTTTTCAATAATTATAAAGTTATTGTTTATATTTTGTCATTGGTTTATAGTATATATGCATTAATTAGCTTTTTAGGAACTAAATATGAGTTGAGATGGAGTGAATGGTTTCATTCTGCTATTGAGAAGTAACTCTTTTTAAACCTAACAGAACAATTCATAGTAGAATATGGAAATTCTTGAGACTGCAATTTAGTTTTGTTACCTGTAAAGCAAAGCAGATAAGAAGGCAGAATAGACCTAGACAATGCTGCAGAAATACAATATCTGATCTAATCCAATTGGGATCTAAGAGACAAAACTGCCTTGTGAGGAGTCACACTTTGGAAGGGAATAACCAGACCATCTACCAGCTCAACCACTGTCTGGGAATTACTACAGGAGTGTGACATCTGTGTAGAATATATATCTTGTTTCAACATTAGTAGTAAAACCTAACCACAGTCTTTGCATGCTGTTTAATTAAAATGCTTTCTGAGCTCTGGAAACTAATTTAATTCCCAGTCTATAATTTTTCACACCAAGACATTTCTTTTACATGTGTGGTTCATGCCTGGATTCGGGTTGCCTGAAATGAAATTCAGAAGACAACTACAAAAGAGAGTGTAGTGTTCATTACCAAAGATGGCATTACCTCTCATCTGAGAAAGCTATTCTAATCTTCTTCTCCAACTGTGATGGTGTCAGTGTACTTGCTCCAGAAATTTATATTCCCAGGCAATAAAGCTTTAGCCTATATTGTTATATTGGTTCAGTCACAATCACAATTGTGGGAAAGTATAAAAAGAGAAAACCAAAATGTTGAATCTGGAGCCCCTGATTTCCATTAGGTATCATTTGCCTTTCCCCCCCAAATCTTCCCTTGGTGTTGTTCGTTAGGATAGTTCTGCTGGTGCTCAATTCCTGCAACTTTAAAATGTCTAACATGTCTTTATTTCACCCCTGTGTTGAACAGTAGTTTTACTCAATGCAGAACCATAGTGGTATGGTTACTTTGGAAGACTGAAGACTCTTTCATGACCTTTGACTTATGTGTTTATGGGCGAGATGCAGATGTCAACTATTTATTTTATCTTGTCTACACTGTATTTCTTCCCGCTTGATTGCTGTATATTATTTTTAAATTGCTAATTTGTGCAATTTCATTATTAGTGTTTGTTTGAAACCAGAAATTTGTGGCCTAGGTTGCCCTCAAGACATGGCAATTTGCAAATGATTTTTAAAATCCTAAAGGAAAGATTGCAAAACAAAATTTATTTTTCTCAAAGTTTTACCAAATTTTAGTTTAATGTAAACAGGAAAAACGAAGTAATAGTCTTTTCTGCAGTTCAGTGGCCAGAACCAACATTGAAAGATTATGATTTATCATAAATACTTTTATTTTTTTTCAAAAGTTTTAGATGGTAAACATTATTCGAAGATAATATTGACATATTTTACATCAGAACAAAGTAGTAAATGACCAAAATGTGAATTCATGTGCACTCTAACAGAAATCAGTTCGAAGCATTAATGGCTCAACAGATTATTAGCTAGTGTATTGCCCAAGAAACCGAACAGGCAACACTATGACTCAGGAAAAGAGACATGTGATGATGTTGGATTCCACTCTGTACTGTGTAAATACCTTCGGTTAATAAAGAAGCTGTTTTGGGCCTGTGGTAGGATAGAGCAGAGCCAGGCAGGGAAAGCTAAATTGAATGCTGAGAGAAGGATGGTGGAATGAAGAGATGTCATGTAGCCCTGCTGGAGACAGACGCCAGAACTTTACCCGGTAAGCCACAGCCTTGTGACAATACACAGATTAATATAGATGGATTAATTTAAGATATAAGTTAGCCAGAAATATACTTAAGCTATTGGCTGTACAGTATTATAAATGATATAGTTTCTGTGTGGTTATTTCATGGTCTGATCAGCTGGGAACAAACAAGCGGCCTCATATAAAAATGTGACATGTAGTCTGCCCCTGCACAGTGACCTCTCATGTTGTAATAATCATAGAAGTTAAAGTCATCTCCAAAGGGAAGAAAACAAATAATCTCCTGGAAAGGTTATATTTAACAGTAAAGGACTGTGATTACCTTTCTTTTACACAGTTTGCACAAGGTTTTCACACTTATTTTTTTGTTGTTATGATAAAATACCCTGAGCAAAAGTGACTTCTGAAAAGAAAAGTTTGTTTTAGCCTGGAGTTCAAGAGGGAAAGTCCATGATGATGGGGTAGTCACAGTGGTTGGTTGTGAGGCTGGGAAGCTGGGAGCTAACCTCTTGACTGCAAACACAAAGCAGACAGAGACAGAGGACAAAGACAACAGGAAGTTGGTGAGGCTATAAACCCTTCTCCAGTGTCACCAATGTGGACCAACTTTTCAAATATGTGAGACTATCTTTCTTATTTAAGATGTGATTGGATTCAAATTATTAAGAGTTACTCTCAAAAAAGTAACCCCTGTCTATGCACTAAAAATTATATGATGTCAAAAATCATATTTCATGCACACATACTTCCATTTGTATCAAAAATAGTTTGAAAAATACTTTTTCTTAATAAAATAAGAACTCTATAATGTTTATTTCAGTTTTTAAAATATCCTCCAGGGGCTAGCCCATCAATCTTACACCACCCAGGACTGGAGAGATCTGGCCAGGGCTGTGCTTATGGGACCTCTTTCTCAAGTGGAATGCCTTCTTTAGAGAAGCATGCCGCTTCCAAACTAAGCGCAATCAAGCAGTTAACCCCACTATCCCCATCAATTATGGAATGTTCTCGGGTACATCTGACAAGTATGCTATGGGCCTTCAGCAGGCAGCCACCCCCCCTCCATATCAGGACCAGGTTAGGGTGCTAGGTTTAGTGGCTTGAAAGAAGCTTGAGGAGGGTCCCACTGGAGCCCCTGTGTGAGAGATCACCCAGAAGCCAGAAGAGGACCTTGTGTCCTTTATATAAAGGGTCAAAATAACCTTTAAGAGAAAGAACCCCCTGGGGAACTTAGGGACTGGTTTGTTTGAATGCTGATGTGGGAGGGCATTAATACCAACCATAAATTAGCATGTGCAGGACTTAGGAATCATAACATGGGGAAGTGGATCATTGTCTCCCAGAGCAAGGACTATGGCCGCCTCCATGCAGGCCACACATAAAGAAGAGATGGAACCCTTGGCTAACATCCTCCAGAAAGTAAATGTAGTGGGGAAGCAGACCTCTCTTGCATGTGGAGGGGAAGGGCATTTCAAAAGAGAATGTCCTAATAAGGCTAAAGTTAGTCAACCAGCTCCAGCAAAGTCTGGTGTGCCATGCACAACATGTCCCCTGTGCAAAAAGGGTAAAGGATTATAGGTCCAATCTCCAGGGGAAGCCTTTAACCTCCCACAGGGGCTATCCCCAGCCCTGTTAAGTAAGAGGAAAAGGACAGTCAAAGCAAACTGGACGGTGCCTGATGTGGGATTTCCCTCTGTATGATGTGATTACCATTGATGAATAAAGAAATCTTACATGAGTATATAGCAAGGCAGAACTTAGCAAGGCAGAGAAAACGAAACTGAATCCTGGGAGAAGGAAGGTGGAGTTTAGGAGAAGCCATGTAGCTCCATTGGAAACAGACCGTGGGAACTTTTCCTGGTATACCACAGCCATGTGGTAATACACAGATCACCAGAAATGGGTTAAATTAAGATATAAGTGTTAGCCAATAAGAAGCTAGAGCTAATGGGACAAGCAGTGTTTTAAATATTATAGTTTCTGTGTAATTATTTCAGGTCTGAGCTGCCGGGCAGCCGGGAAACAAACAAGTGGCCCTCTCACACCAAGTGCCTTTAATCCCCAAACTGAGACAAAAGACGACACTAACAATTGAAGATTGAACCTTTAAATTCCTGATAGACACTAGGACCAAATTCATGGTCATCAGAAAAGAGGAGAACCCCCTCTTAGCAGCTAGTCCCAGGGTTACCTCTACTTGGCATGGGGGGGCAGTCTACATTATGGGAGATGACCAGCTGGCTGCCCTGGGCTGATTCTAATGCCATTTGCAGGGAGGTAGTCTCTGGCCTAACTACCAGCTTTCTTGGTCAAGGCATCCTCAGGGAGGCTGAGGCTTATATCACAACTGACCACAAGGCCTTTTACAATAAGGAATATGAGGTACAATTTAAGCAGGGACAAGCTGTCCATCCTAAGTACAGAGCTGAAAACTCAGACAGGATTTTTTCTAGGTTCACTCCCAATCCTAAGGACCACTGCTTGCTCCCCAGTGCCAAAAATCCAGTTTGGCTTGGCTTCTACAGCCTTCCGAAGCCAAGCTAACACAATACAGAATTCAAAGACAGTACGTAGGCCCTCCCTCATAGTCTGGCTTCACACAGCCACACCAAGGGCAACCTCACTGAATCTGATACAGATAATGAGGATGTGTACACCATCAGGACACCCAGCAACATCCTGTGTAGGTAGTTTGAAGACCTCCTAGTGGACAATATCAGTGTTCGAACCACTCCCCTCTCAGCCTGCCGGATTCCTAGAGTATTCACACTGGAGAAGAACCACAATGCCATATTTTGTAGTCTTTGAAAGATATGAAGAACACCAATTTAACTGAACTATATCTCTATATATCTAGAAAATCTAACTAACATGACTACAAACTTGACTATTACAGATGATTATCTATTAACCTATATTTTTTAATTATACATTACATTTTTAAATGAACTACAGAATCACAATACCTTAAACAAGAGCAGAAATATACATATAACAAGATTGACCTTGAATTTATATCAATAAAGCAAAATCCATACCAATGCAAATTATGCATATCTATACCATAACCCCCTTTAAATGTAAAAGAACATTTATAAGCAATATTTGGGAATATGGGTGTAATTATTTTTTTTTAACTTTTTTGTTGTATGTGGGCATTGTTAATCAGTGCTTTTATGATGTTTCCTGTGTGTCAGGTTTATTTCAGTCACCAGTTGAGTGAAGTAATTTTTTGAAGGTGTTTCTGGTGACCTTTTAGGAGGGCAGGGTCTATTATAACATATTGGTTTTGAAGCAATCCACAGGGTCTCATCCTCTGTAAAAACAAAAGAAGAACCTCTTTTTTAAAGTATCATATCCCTAGACCCAAATTTTGAAGTCATTATACCTTTATAATATACATGTTGGTTTGGCTTAGCAGTCCACACAACTAAAAGTCTCTCTGTATTTAGCTCCTTTACAGTCAAAATTTAAAGAAAACACAATAAAATACATAATCCAGACATTTTGTGAATTTTTTTATTTTTATGTGGCTTATTTTTTTTAATTTATGACTATTTGTACTTTGTCTTTTTAAAGATTATTTTTTAAAGATTTTTTTATACTTTTTATTTTTTTAAGTCTATTACGTATCTTTATTTAACAGTGTGACCCATTTAGAAGTCTTTTATGTCTGAATCTGTCCTATTGTGAATCTGTAATTTTTTACTATCCAGGAACACTTTTGCTTTGTGCTTTTAAAATGCCAAGCTCTTAAGAATCTAAGCTGTGACAATCTTAGGTTAAATACAGGTACTGCCTGCTTGTTCTGCCCAGTCCAACATGGCAGAGCCGCTTGTGCCTCTGAGCCGTGTGTAATGTACAGCTAGCATGGCGGAGCTGTTTATGTCTCTGAGTCAGTTGTGCCTTTGAGTTGTATATATAGTTTTAGGCACACGACAGTCCACATTGCCATCAAGCAAGCCGTAGTACTTTAGTCAAAAACCAAGAGATTGTGCCGGCAGCATAGCTCAGAAAGCCGGTATTTTAAAACCGCCGCAGCTTTTTTACTGTTGTGGCTGCTGAGTGAGGAAATTTTTTCTGCGGCACCCCACTAGCAAACAGCAAAATCTCTGTTAAACTCTGTATTCTTTTTGGAGCTCTCTCAAATTTTACGTGGAGTCAGTCAACCACGTTGGGAAGCCAATTTGTAGTAAGAGGCATGGGCCACGTTCCCGGTGCCCAGCTAGCTTAACCCCCGAAATAATTACACACAAACTGTGTTAATTTAAAACACTGCCTGGCCCATTAGTTCTAGCCTCTTATTGGCTAACTCTCACATCTTTATTCAACCCATTTTTAATAATCTGCGTAGCACCACATGGTTTGGCTTACCAGGAAAGATTCAGCCTGTCTAACTTGGTAGCTTCATGGGGAAGATTGGCATCAAAGAGGCTCCTTATAGAGTTGGTTAGCCATTTGGACAAGAAACTGCTTTTGCCTGGACTGTTGCATAAACTGGACACAAAGAACACACAGAGAGAAGACTGCTAAACTTGCTTAAAGGTGAGATGATCCTTCGGGGTTCCTGTTTCATAAAAGAATCTACGAGACATTTTACAGGATACAAAAAAAGTTACTAAACTGTCTTTAAAATTTCCTGCTTCATGGAAAAGTCTACTGGATACTATGGGCCTGTAGGCTGAAGATGGATGCCCCAATGGTACAAAAGAACTTTGGGTGACTGTACAGGCAGCGAGATATTTCTGTCACTTCTAGAGTTTTGGAAGTTGCTTACTTCTTGTTCACTTAGGTAATATTATACCCTTCTGGAGTATTTGATGGAGTTAAAAAATAGATAGATAGTTATAGTTTTCCATTGTTATGATAAAAGATAAAATAGATCTAAATATGGTAACTGTAGTTCTTGCTTGATAACTGTTTTGTTATATGTAATTTTACTAAGTTAAAATGAAAGCCTTTCTTTTTTTGTTTAAACAGAAAAAGGGGAAATCGTGTAGGAGGTCCTTCTGCATTTGTGTTGCTTTCATTGGTTAAATAAAGAGACTGACTGACTTGGCCTTTTGATAGGGCAGGACTTAGATAGGCAGAAAAAGGAGAACAGAATGCTGGGAAGTGACAGAGAGCCACCATCATGAAGCTTCCAAGTTAGACATGCTGAATCTTTCCTGGTAAACCACGACCTCATGGTGACACACAGATTATTAAAAATGGGTGGAATCAAGATGTGAGAGTTAGCCAATAAGAGGCTAGAGATAATGGGCCAGGCAGTAATTTAAATAAATACAATTTCTGTGTAATTATTTCGGTAGTTAAGCTAGCCGGGCGCTGGGAACGGGGCCTGCGCCTTTTACTACATGTAGCTGCTACCATCCCCAGGAAAATACCCTCCCCCCTGCAATGGGCAATGAAGTGGACATAATTCTGGTTGGTCTTACAAATAAATACACAGGGAAGACTATCGTGGGCCAATCAGACAGTACCAGCTCTGATGACGACTGTGTGCTCCTGAACACAGATTTTTTTGCCCTGTTGGCTATGGAAAGAGCAGGGGACAATTCCAAAAGTGTCTCCATTCCCATCAGCCCAGGGCCTCATCACATTGATCCCTTTGGCCCTTTCTATTCACAGAGGCCCCAGCCGAGGAAGTGAGAACCAGCCACCCCTGGTCAATCACAACCTCAAGCCTGACGGGAAAGCACAGCCAACACCCCTTGACCTGAGAGACAATGCAGTCATTGATGAGCTCTCCTTCAAGTCACCTATCACCAAGTCTTGGTACTGACATCCCATCTCAAGCATCACCAGCACAGACTCCAGAGCTCCATCCCCTGTTCGCAGCGGCACCAGCAGACTGGCTCTGGAGAAGAGCACTGGCAATATGGATTACCTAGCCCTGAACCTTCAGCCAGGCTCCCCAAGCCCTCACCACAAGCCGTCCACATCATCTGTCACATCAGAAAAAAAGACAGACTATGTCCAAGTGGACAGAGAGAAGACGCAAGCCCTGCAGAAGACCATGCAGGAGTGGAAAGGTGTGTAGCAGTCCTCATGCTTTCCAAGCTGTGATGCGGGGGAGGCACCAAGCTTAAGGGGTGTCATAGAACTGAACGCCTTTGTGTTGGGACTGGACACTCTCCTGCCTCTGGAATCCCCTTTTCCTGTTATGCTTTTGAGGTCATTCCTGGCTTTGCCGGCTCACATCACAAAGGACCATAATCAATCAAGTGCATGAAGCTATGAAGGCCATTGCATTGCGCCACAAATTGACACCTGTGTATGAGTCCAGTGGCGTGAGCGACCAGGAGAAGGGCCTGGCTCCTGTGAGCATGTGCCCACCCTCTCCTGGATTCCCGCTGTCCCAGGCTTCTCAAGAAGAGGGTGTTGCACCCAAGAAGGGCCCCCCTGCTCTCGCCTGGGCTCCCAGCACAGCTGGCTCTATCTGGATCTTGGAGCTGCAAGGCAACCTCATTGTCATTGGAGCAGTGACAGAAGAGACCTTTCACATGGCACACATAATCAATGATGTTCTGGGATGAGAAAAAGGCACTGCTTGTCACAGATCCAGTCTGATGGCAGGGGCCTTGGGTAGGTGCATTCCTTATATTTATACTTGTCACAATCCTCACATGGGCAGATTAGCAGCTGGCTGGAGGTTTGGGATGCCTTTGAAGGGGGGGGGGCCTCTGCTTCAGCAGCAAGGAGGTCTCCTCAGTCATCAAGGCCCTTGTCTTCCTGAACAGGAGGACTGTAGCTGCTCAGCTTAATGGTTCCCTTGATTTCTTTTCCTTGGAGACCCACACATCCCCCGACCTCCTGCAGTTCAGAGGGACCCTAGGGCAAGGCAGTTCTCCTTCTTCATAAAAACAAAAGGGGGCGGGAAGATATTGGGCCTCATGAGGCCCAGCATAACTTACTGAGCCTAATGTGAGTGTGATAAGGCTCAGTGTAACTTCCTGATCCTAACTTGAGTTTGGAGAGGAGTGACTCAGCACAGCCTGACCTAGGCCTACCTCTGTCCAGCCACTATTGATGTGGCAAGATATTATTGGCCCTTATTCCTTACTCCACCTCAACCCATCCCAAGACTCCCGCCCACTACTTCAGCCCTATATAAGTTCCTGCCCTGATGCAATAAAGTGAGATCCTGCTTCAACAGACTACCTGCTCAGTGTGTGTTTCTCCTTGGTGGACAGGAGGGATGTCTGGGTCATCGACATTCACCATTCTGCTCAGCCCCAGGGAGAGATTGGCGGGACTGGCTTTGCCTCAGCCCTATCTGCTGGAGAACCGGGCAATGCAACACACTGCCACAATTTATATTTCCTTAAATCACTGTGCTTAAATATAATTATAGAAAAAACCTTGTTCACTATAATTTACCTAATAAATTAATAATGAGTTTTTTTCCCTAATACAATGGTAGCAGTTACATAGCCAAGTAGTATACCAATGTATCTAAAACTGGGTCTCATTCCCTTAGAAAATGTAAGTTCCTTCAGATATTTTGTAATTTCTAGGGGGCAACCAATTATGTACAATGAACTCTTGGATTTTAATTTGCTGTGAGTATGTAAAATGGACAGAATATGCTGAAATTAATTTTTCTTGATCATCAGGCTATCATGACTACTGTTATGAATTAAAATTTGTATCCCCTAAGATATTATATTGCAATTTTTACCATAATGTAGTGATATTAAGCAGTGATATTTTTAGGAGGTATTTAGTAAAATGAAGTGAGTGAATATGTGTGTGTTTATGTGTGTGTGTGTGTGTGTGTGTGTGTGTGTTTGCTCATATGCAAGTATGTGAATAAGTATAAGCATGTTTGTGTATATGCAAGTAGATGTTTGTGATCCAGGTCATGTGTGTGGAGGCCATAGATCATCCTAGACTATCCTTCTGTGTTTATTCTGTTTATTCTGTGATTTTTGAAAGAAGCTCTGTTATTGGCATGGGTTTTTATTTATTTTTTTATCCATTTATTTTTAGGTGGAAACAACCTTTTTGTTGATGGGCATAGAATATAGAGCTCTGTACATGATAAACATGAATTTTGCTATTAAGTTATACCTCCAGCCAGTCTAAAACAATTTGTTTCTTAGTGTATCTACTTCTATTTTTTAATTGAAATATATTTTCACATAATATATTTGGGTTATAAATACCCTCCTCCTACTCCTTTCAATTCTTCCCATCCTCCCCTCACATGAAGAGCCATATCATTTTTGTATCTTTCTAGAAAACATTTGGCATCTAAGGAATAATAATCAAAAAAGAAAATAAAAAAGCAATCAAATCAGAATATGACAAAACCACCAAACAAGGCTGGCGAAACTCTGAAGATGCTCCTAAGTACATTTTGGGTTGGCCATCTACTATTGAGCATGAGCCCTACCCTTAAGCATGGTTTGTTTTCACTATAAGACTCCCTTGGAGAAAACTAATTTTTCATTTGCGAGTAGTTGTCAATCAGAGGTTGTTTCTGTGTTAGAGAAGTGGCATACACTCTACTTCTCTTTCAGTTCTAGAACCCCATTTGGTGCAGACATACATATGTTCTTTGAATGCTGCCTCCGTTTCTAAGTTCATGTGTGCATGAATCCTATTGATTTAAAGGGTTTTGTTTCAATGACGTTCCCCATCCACTCCTGCTCTTACAACCTTTTTTTCCTCCCTCTTCAACAGAGTTCCCTGGTCCCTGAGTGGTGGTATTTGACGGATTCCTTTCTTTTAGGGCAGAGTGTTACAAGGTCTCTCACTTCCTTCACATTTTCTGGCTGTAAGTCTCTGTGTTTGCTCCCTTAGGCTGCAGTGGACACCGCTTTTTCGTTTCCCAGCTGCACAGACTCCCGGAATTATCACACAGAAATCTCTATCAGTTGCAACTGTTTGGCCAATAGCTTAAGCATATTTCTGGCTAACTCTTATATACTAAACTAGCCCCCTCCATTAATCTGAGTATCGCCACATGGCTGTGGCTTACAGGGTAAAGTTTCATCCCCAGCGTCTGTTCTTGGTGGAGCTACATGGCATCTCCCTGACTCCACCTAGTCTCTCTACATATATTTTCCTGCCATTGGCCAAAAGTAATGTCCAATAAAAGCATTAACCAATAAAAGCAACACATATAGAGAAGGACTTCCCACACCACTGTAGGAGGAAGTTTCTTTGATGATTAGCTAAGAAAGGCCATCTATATTAATAGCCAAATGTCATTTGGAGTCATTTTTTCTTTAGCTTAATAATAGGATTTGTTGTGTTTTGTTTTGTTTTGTTTTTTCTAGTTCCCTTGCTATTTGGCCTCATATTCTTGTCCACCTGAGCAACACTGTACATGATTTCCATGTCATGGAGTGGGTCTTAAATCAAATCAGATATTGGTTGGTCATTCCCACAAACTTTGTGCCACTATTTCAATAGCCTATCCTGCAGCCAGGTCACTAGTAGATCAAAGAGTTTGTAGCTGGGTTGATATTTACTTTTCCCCATTAGTAGTGTGAAGTGTATATCACAGTACCATGGACATTAGTCCATAGGTGTGAAGATACGTAGTCACTAGATAAAATTACTCATGATAATGAGCTATATAGGTGTTAATTTTTTGGGAATTGGGACTTGTCTTCAGTTTAGATAACCAGAAATGATCTTGGCAAAAACGTGTCAGGGAAGAGAGGTCAAGAGAGGAAACATAGGGAAGGACAGGAAATATTAAATGCCATTTGACAGGTCATATGGAAAGCTAATTTATTTAAGCTTTCTATATTATGTACTTATATAAATGCAATCTAAATGAAGTCACAAAATTTATGAGGGAGTCAGAGCCCCATCTGGACATTGTCCACAAACGAAGGTTCAAGTACCAGAGATGTGTTACATCTAATGATGTTGTTGGCCAAAGGAACATAACAGAAGCTCCCAAACAACCCAGGCATGGGATTTTTTTTAAAAAAAAAAATATGGCTAGCTTGATAGTGACCAACACCAAGTAATATACACAGTCCCACCTGTGTGGCACTAGGTGGCCAATGGACCACCATTACTGGCTTCATTTTCATTGGTTCTGGAACTGCATTAAGTTCCACATGATTGAATGATAAGTGATGTACTAACTGTGCCATGCTGCAAGTCTTTGAACTTTTAGGGATGAGGTCAGTTCGCTATATAAGATATATAAATCTCTAGATTCCTTACTGACATATAGAGAAAAAGAGGGTCATTGGTAGTTTGCATAAGAAATGAAGTTCTTCAACTGAACTTGACAATGTTAATATACTCACCTTGGACTTTCAGCCTCCAGGATGAAGAAAAGTACATCTATAGAGTCTGAAATCTAGTAGTCAATGCTAGCTGGTTATATTAACAAAACTTATACATAATAAATACCATGTAGTCTTTACCATTATTTTTAAAAGCAATCTGTAAGAATCATTTTAAATAAATATTTGATCATTTTTAATTTTCTTACTTTAACTTTCACAATTACACTCACTAATATCTGATATTTTTGATTGACACAGATTGCAATAAATTGAGTATCAAACATGTGTTTAGCTCTTATTTGGTGTTAAGGCTTGTAATCACTATTGATAATGTATATGAGGTATATTTGCTCTAAATGGACCCTATTTACATGATGTTTGATGTCCCAGATTTAAACAGGAAAAAAATAAGCAATGAGCAGAAAGGAACTATACAGATAATTGTCAACTAATTCTCTACATTCCCTGAATATGGCCAAACCTATACATCTTCATAAGCAGAGGCAGGTGAATCTCTGTGGGTTTGAGGGCAGCCTGGTCTACAAGAGCTAGTTCCAGGACAGGCACCAAAGCTACAGAGAAACCTTGTGTTAAAAAAAAAACAAAAAAATATAATGAAGGATCTGGAATGGAAAGTATAATAAAAGAAGAATGAAGAAGACACTGGGTTTTGCTAACTTCTGTATAACCTCACAAATATGTGCAGTTTATCAAGATGTTAAATTATAATTTATAGGAAATTCAGAATGGTATTTTCATGAAGGTAAAGATAAAAATTCTTGATTATTTTATGTGAATTTTAGATTATCATCCATTTAAATTGAAGGTATGTTTAAATTTGATACTTACTAGATCTGAAAAATAACTGACTAGACAGAAACAATATGCTAGTATTTAGCCTTTGGGAAAATAAAAGAAAAAAAGAAAAGTAAGTGGTATAATAGGGAGACAACTGTTATTCTCTTTAACCACCAACAGCTCTTCCTCAGATATATCCAAATTGCTCTAACATTTTATTGATGTTATACCTGTACATCATCTGTCCTGGATGTAGCTGAACTGTAAGAATCTAATCGGACCTTCTAGACAAGACTAAATTTTGATTAAGATGTACAATTTGAGATAAAAAGTAAAGACAAACATCACTGTCTAGTGAAAGCCACTGGAACTGTTAGCAGAAGCAGAGGAATCCCACCAAGGTTAGTTTACAATCCCCACTGAATAAAAAGCAGAAAATCAAAATTAAAGTTCACTGTATCCATGAGGGAATTTTGAGGAATGAAGCAACAAAAAGAGGCAGGGAGTAGGTTATAAATTTTCTTGGACATGTTTTAAACAGGAGTGAATAAGTTGATTAGATTTATCTTGTGGAGATGACAAATCAATAAGAAGGCGCTTGTAGTAATTGAAGAAAAAGTCATAGTGCTTGTCTGATCTAGAGAGAATGAGGAAGGATAGGAAACAAAAAGTACCAAGATGTAAGACCTAAATCAAGACCTAATAGCCGAATACCCAGGATAATATCAGAGTCCGTGAATTAAAGTAGATCAAGTTACAAACGGAAGCCTCATTGGTTTATTTCACACACACACACACACACACACACACACACACACACACACACACACACACACACCTAGAGAGAGAGAGAGACAGAGAGACAGAGAGATCTTTAATTTCTATAATTCTCAATTCACAATGAAAATTTGAAGATAATGTCAGTAATTATCTATCAATTCTTACAAAAATGCGTTTTGTTACTTTATGCAAAACACTTGGCACAGAGCCTAAAAAGGCCTCTCCCACACAATAACTGTTATTGTCTATATAGAGTGGACCAAGAAAGTAGTCAAGTGATGCTACTTAGAAAAAACTGTTCTTCTGTATAAACAAATGTATATTTTGTCATGAGTTGTTTTCTTTGAATACTTAATTATATAAAGGACAAATATTTAGTCCTTTAATCAGAATTTATAACAAAAGTTGACAACGGATTAAAAATAACTTTCTAAAGTATAACATGTATACATATTTTTTACAAATTGTCCAGAAATATTTCATAGCCTACATACTATAGCATTATTTTTCATTTAATCTTATTGTCTTTATATGTGCTGTGGGACAATGGTTTGTACCCTGCCAATTGTATTTTAATAAAACGCTGATTAGCCAGTAGCCAGGCAGGAAGTAGAGGTGGGTCAATTAGAATTCTGGGAGAGGAAGGCTCAGTCTACCATTGTGACCCAGTTGTAGAGGAAGCAAGATGTGACTGGCTCCCTGAAAAAGGTACCAAGCCACATGGCCGACATAGATAAGAGTTATGGGCTAATTTAAGTTATAAGAGTTAATAAGAAGCCTGAGCTAATAGGCCAATCATTTTATAGTTAATGTAGACCTCTGTGTGTTTACTTGGGACTTAACAACTGTGGGAACTAGGCAGGACAGAAACTGCTGTCAACATATATGCAATAGATTCTTGGTCAAAATTTTCCTGATTATGAATACGTTTTCTTATATTAATATAAATCAAAAGATATAACACTGAAGTTGGACAAGGCAAGCCACCAGAAGAAAAGGAGCCCCCAAAAAGGCACAGGAATCAGAGATCCACTTAGTTACATGCTCAGGAACTGCATAAAGACAATGACCTGGGAGTCATAATATACACAGAAGACCTGGTGCAGATCTGAGTAAGGACTATGTATGCTGCTTCAGTCTTTGTGAGTTCATTTGAACTGCACCCATGTTATGAATAATGAAGGAAAACCTAGCCACTAGGGTAAAAGATAACAACTGTACTATCACTTAGACCTAATAGGGGATAGAAAATCAGTTTTATGCAACAGTGACTCTGGGTATATCAACCACTCCAGGATAGGGATCAAATTAAGGAGTAGAAGACTAACATATAATAAATTCTAATGATTTTTTCATGTGTGTGATTTTGTTTAGAGTTTGGTATATACATTTTTTGGGGAGTGAGGTTTTACTTTTTTCTTGTTTTGGGTTTTTGCATTTGCATTGGGATTATGTGTGTCTTCAGCGAAAGAACTTAAAGTTGCATGAGTAGGAAAGGGGAGAGGATCTGGTAGTAATTAATGGAGGGAAAGAATATGATCAAAATATATTTAAATTTAAATTTTGTTTTAAACAATGGAAATATAATAAAAATATCTTTTCCATTTTGGGAATTAAAATGATAGTAAAGCATCTTTTTGAATTAACTTATTAAAATAATTATTTTCTTAACATTTAAATAGTGATATTTATGATAAAATGCTGAGAAGAAAATTGTTACAGAAAATTTGACATTTATAAAAAGTATGACATTTAAATATATTGTTGTTATAAAGTGAAATAAAAATAAGTTGTTGCACAATATTTGATCACACTGGTAACACCAAGATTACATTATGTACTGAGAAAACCTGCATCTACTTAAGGTATGGCTCAGTCCTAGCACATAACTTTAATCTAAGAGCTATCTGCTTGAATATTTTAAGCAGGATTAAATAAAGTCACCCATAAGTCAAGAGACAGAACAATCAGCCAGTTGATAAGAAGGAACATAGAATAATTAAAATAAAGCCTTAGAGAATAAGAGGGAGTCAGAAAAAAAATAGAGATGCCTGGAAATAGAAGGGAAGAACATTCAGTTTGAAGAGGCCGTTTAGAGAAGGAAGGGGAAAATAGTGTTCTGGAACATTGATGGAGGAGGAAGTTCAGCTTGATGCTCTTTGCCTCTCTGAGTAAGCAGGTTTTCACCACAGCATCTGGCTCCTAAATCTTTATTGGTAAAAATAAAACAATTGAGATTTTGTTAAAACCAGAATTTGGCTCTAGTGATCGAACTTGTGACATGACCATACAGAAATAGAAATCACCTCAGCTGTGGAAAAACAGAGAAGTCATCAGGTTTGGTAAGACATCTGGAAAGTCCTCAAGGACAGAGTTAAGAAATATTAAAAGGAAAATCTTTCCCATATTTAGGAAGGCAAATATCATAATACAGGACATTAGAAAACTGTGTAGTGTTTCCAGTTTAAGCAGGAAACTGTTAAGATGGATTGAAAGCAAAAGCAGAAAACAAAAAAATAAATGACTTAATTGAAATTGACATATTACCAATTGTACTTATTATCAGTCTCATAATTGAAATTGACATATTACCAATTGTACTTATTATCAGTCTCATAATTTATAATTTCCTTTACTAGTCACAATGGTTTTTGTTGTGCCAAATATAAAATGTGGTTTGATAATTGTGCCAAATATGAAAAGTGGACTGATAATATTCAATCTTAAATAGACTTATAAATGAAAATGAGAAAAATACTCATACACAGAGGAATTTAGATAAGAACTGCCCTATTACCAACTAATGAAACTGAAGAGGGGTCACCCAAGGTTGTTAGAAAACCAAGAATAAGTTTATCCAGTTACACACAAGAACTACTAAGCAGCAATAAGCATTGCCAAGGTTATCAATAAGTTAAATGGAATCCTATAAAGTATTAGATTTGAGGATATTTATGGAAGTGGTCATTTCATATGTTATACATAGACCATTTGTGAAGCAGATCTTAAATTCATGGGCAACTCAGAGCAGAATTGTCCCCACAAACTGGAAGGTTTTAGGAACAGCAATATTGAAACTTGGTCGTTTGTTACAAAGGTGAACATATTGACAAGAGTTAGCTAGTGTAATAGAAAAATGAAATAGGACTAGAGGTACTAATATTTCCAAAGATAAGTTTCTTGGTGAAGGTCAATAAACTGGGTTACAAAGGCAACTTAAATTTGATGATCACACCACGGCACTAGCTATTCAGTACCCTTAAATGTGTGGAAAGCGTTGAAGAATCAGGAAAGAGTCTGAGTACTAAATTTATCGAAGGTCTAAATGTAGTCTTAACAGATTTCTGCAAAGATTCACTTCAGCTGTAAAGAGAACAGTTACACATTCAGAAGTCAGAGAAATATTAATCAAATCTTAGGCTTTTGAAAATTCTAATTCAGAGTACAAAAGGGTGATTAGGCCTTTAAAGATAATACCAGCAACAATAGATGAATGGATTAGAAATATGGCTGATATTTGATCTCATTTTTATATTGATGCTTTGATAAAAGTAATTTCTAAAAGTCTTGAGAAAAATTAAAAAGTAGTATGGTTTAATTGTGATAACCAAAGTCATTTGAAAAGGAACTTTAGGCTAGGCATTACTAGAAGCAAAGATTTTCTAGAGATAATCAAAAAGAAGGATCCAGCCTTCTGTAGTATGCCAAAACTGTGACAAAGGCTGGCATTGGACTAATGAATGCAGATCAACAAGGGACAAGGAAGGTAGCCCTTTGCCATTAGGAAACACTAGGAGGGACCTTCCACAGGCTCCAAAATTGAATGTGATTAAATCATTCCTGACAGCATCTGAGAAATACATCCATAAAAAATTTAAAAAATTAATACACATGGTTAACATCAAACAACAAACAAACAAACAAAAACACTACACTGGATGTAACAAATCAGGGAAGGACAAAAAAAATCTACAGTTAACAAATAGGAAAAACAAGAAAACAAGTATTTTGGCAAACTGCTCTAAATGATCAGAGACCAAAGCTAAAAATACCAATAAATAGCATTAAAATTATAGCTTTAGTAGACACATAAGAAGACACAACAATAATTTTAACAAAATTTTGTCATTAAGATTATCGTCTACAGAAAAATATTCAACTTATAGGGATTGAAACTTTATCTCTGGTAAAATTGGAGTGTATAGGACCAGAAGTAAAAATAAAGTAATATGTGGCTAATATATCCATGAATATATGGAGATATGGTTTGCTGCAGCAATAAAAAACATAGATTAATAGTTCACTAATCTCAGAAACAAACCATAAAATAAAGAATGCTTCTGAGAAAAATATTAAAAGATATTATCAAGAACAGTCACAGACTGTTCAAATTATGCATGAGGAAGACAAAAGAGCTGTTGGTCTTTCAAAGGTACTAACCACTCTCCCTTTAAAATAGGTAGCTGACAAACCTGTGTGGGTGGAGAAATGATCTTCGACAATTACAGGTTCTAGGACAGCTCATACAGGAGCTCAGCGTATTGAAGAATAGACCTGTCCTTGGAATTCTACTATATTTGTCATTAAAAAGAAATCTAGAAAATGGAGAATGTTAACAGATTTAAGAGTCATAAATAAATAAGGTGATTTAGTCAATGGGCGCCTTACAACCTTGAATTTCATTGCCTTCTTTATTATCTAAGGGATTCAACTGTAGTAATTTTTTTTTAAAAAAACTCCTATTTCTTTTACACCTTCATGGGATGAAGATAAAGAAAAGTTTGCCTTCACAGTGCCTACTTATAATAATGTTCCACCTGTTAAAAGGTATCAATTTTACCACAAGGATTTTTAAATAACCCCACCTTATGTCAATATTTTGTAAAACAGACATTTGAAATAATTAATCAATAGTTTCCTCAACCTAAAATTTATCATTAAATGAATGATAGCTTCTTGACTGATTCACACTCAGATACCTTAGAAAAAGTAATGAAGAAAAAGAGAAGTTTGACTCTTTGGGGATTACAATTGCTTCTGAGAAAATACAAATCAGAGATTCTAAAAATTATCTAGGATATAAGATTGATTTACAGAAAATTTTAACACAGAAAGTATAAACCCAGAGAGAAAAATTATATAACCTTAATGATTTTCAAGAATTTCTGGGAGAGTTTAATTGGATACAGCCCACAATTGGATTACCTAATAAAGAGATAGTAAATTTATTTTTAACCTTCCAAGTTGAAAAGGACCTGAATAATCCAAAGCAATTATCAGCTAAGGTTGAGAGAGAATTGGTTCTCATAGAAAGAAAATTACAGGATACATATGTAGATTACTTGTGTAGTGATATTTTGGTTGTGCTTTAACAAATAAAGCTTGTCTGAAGATCAGAGTGAGAAGCTAGCCACACTGTATAGCTATAGAGGCCAGGTAGTCATGGCCTACATCTTTAACTCCAGTATTAGGGAGGTGACAATTGGAAGTGATATGGCTGAGTGGAGAGAGCAATATAAGATAGGAGGAGACAGGCACTCACGATTCAGTCTGAGTTTCAAAGAGAAGGCATTCATTTTGAACATTCAATCTGAGGTCTTGTAGAGTCAGGATAGTCCACTCAGTCTGAAGATTCTTGGGGACAGGATTTTGCCCGCTTTAGGCAGAGGATTTGGTAGAGGTAAGAACTCTAGTGACTGGATTTTCTGCTTCTCTGATCTTTCAGCTTTCACTCCTAATATCGGACTCTGAGGTTTTATTATTAAGACAAATTAGAATTTGCACTTCACTTGGTGTTCCAACATGGGTCCAAAATTGCCACACAAAGCCTAAAAAAACTTTAGAAATGATTCTGAAAAGACAAAAATGGAGCCAAACTGGGCTTCTTGGTAACCATTTTTCCCTGGGTGGGTTCTACAACAGAGGCAGTGAGAGCTCACTGACTCTGGACTCAGAGTGAGGGAACCTGCATAGGATTAAACTAGGCCCACTAAATTTGGAGGACAGTTGTGAGCCTTGGGAAGTCTGTGGAGCCACGGCAGCAGGACCAGGATGTATCCCTAGTGCTTGAATTGGTCCCTAAGAGAACATTCTCTTTGGAGGGATACCTTGCTCAGCCTAGATATAAGGGAAGGGACTTGATCTTGCCTGGAAGCTAAGTGTCAGACTTTGTTGACTCCGCATGGAAAACCTTACCCTTTCTGAGGAGTGAATTGGGGTGAAGCAGGGGGAAAGGTGGAACTGGAGGAGGCGGGGGGAGTGGGGACAATGATATCTATGTAAATTTTTTATTAAAAAATTCTTAATAAAAAAGGAAAGAAAAAAAAGAGATGGCCTTTTGACTCAGTGTTAGCAGCAAAAACAGGCAACTCTCTTAAGAGGCCCTGCTACCAAATGCTTAAATGGGATTTATGAGCAGTGGATGGCATGATACTCAGTGGTGGCATAGACCTTGCCAGAAGGTCTATGGGAAGCATAGAAGTTCCCCAGTGTGGAGCAGGTAATCATGGCTCCCAGAGCTGGCTGTAAATTACGTCAGCCATGAAAATAACCAACCTCTCAGTAAATCAAGTACCTGGATGGGACAAGCCACAGAAGTTACCACTTCAGTCCTAACCATGCCTTTTAGCAATTTAAATACTCATATGGTCAAAAGACTAAAGACAGATTCAGACAAAAATAAAAACTTCTAAATTGTTTGTTTAAAATATACATAGGCTTGGGAGAGCAAAGAGAAGGTACAGACATGGGACTGAAACTGAGGTAATACATTTATAGTGTTTGCAACTCCTGATCTTCTGATTTCATTAGAACCATTGCATTCTGCTTATCTGTCTATCTATCTTCAATCTATCATCTATCTATCTATCTATCCATCTTTTATTATCTGTCTAAATATCTATTCATTTTGAAACTGGATAAATCCGTGGCATTCCACATGCTAGAGACATGCTTAACTATGAATAATTCTATTTTTATAAGTAGGTATTATAAATTCTCTTCTTCCTAAATGTTTATTTAAATAACTCATAAAATTTAAACTTTTAAGTGTCAAACACCTGCCCTACATGTGTAGTAGAGAATAGGGAGGAATGCAAGCTGCAGGTGAGAAACATATAGGAATTTTTTTATACCTGTGAGTGAAGCATAAAACCAAAATTTGTATCAGTCAAGACACCATTGATGATTTCAAATGTCAATTTGAAACTTGAAGTTAACAAATCCTACATTCAATAATCAATACAGTTGGAGACAGGGCAAAATGAATAATAGAATCTTAAGAAAGAGAATTTGATCTACGATTTACCTCAGATGCATCCTTCCTCATTCACATTGCATTTGAACATTATGTAAACATGTTATCCAGTTTCAAATAAGTAATGGAAAGAAGTTACAAAGTCACAAGGTATAACAGTCTTCAGAAAGCTATGAAAATTGACCAATTGTAATTTTTTCTTTTCTTTGGTTTTTTGAGACAGGGTTTCTCTGTACCTTTGGAGCTTTGGTGCCTGTCCTGGAACTCACCCTTGAAAAGCATACTGGCCTTGAACTCATAGAGCTCTGCCTGCCTCTGCCTCCCAAGTGCTGGGATTAAAGGTGTGCAGCCAACACAGCCCAGCTTGTAATTATATTTTATAGTAGTTTATTTTAAGTAATTTTTTTATATTTTAATTTTAACATACTTAAGTTCAAAATTCATAACCATAAAACCAAACATTCTACATTTCAATATATTGTATTATTTCATTTTAGAATATGTGTGTTTCAGTATTACAAATTTATAGATAATTGACAAAATAATTTGTCACAAAATGCAACTGGTTTTGGAAATCATAAACATTTTAAGTTTTATTTAATTATACATAGAGTTAATTTTTAAGTAAAAATAAAATGTTAATAAACTAGAAAAATAAAAACAAAGTAATAAATGGGAATTTATAATAAAACTTGAGATAGTGTACCTGTGATTTATTCATGTGGATTGCTTCATGATACTATTAATAAAAATCATTTCTTAAAAATCAAAATATTTCTACTATTATTTCAATTTTTAATATGCTTTTATTGAAATATATTTATATTTCTTGCAACTTTCTTCCTTCTACCACCTCTCCAGTATCTTACCTCAAACCTTTCACATGTTCCCTGAATTTCTTCACTGATAAATAATAGTTGCATAGATATATTTATATGTATGTATGTATGTAAGACACACACATACACGGACAGACCTATTATTCCACAGGAAGGAAATCATGACTGTGGGTGGCATAGCAGACAGCTTCCTTGGGCTAGTGAGGTTTCAACCTTAGAAAATTTTTTTCTAGTACCACTCAGATAGACCAGCACATTATTTTTTTTTTTACTATACTCTTAATTTAATTCTTAAACACACAGATACGCATGGCTATCATTCATTATCAAGAAACCTCTCTTTGCAGCAAACGGAGCCTATAACAGTGTAACACAACTGAACACAATGGCAAGATCAACAGATGATAGGATCCTGAACCAGTTGATCCATCTACATCATAGGTCTGCCTCTGTGGCTCAGGGAGTAAGTATCTCAGATTAAGGTGTGGAAAACTCTCAAAGCCAGAATACCAGGAAGCTAGCTGTCAGTCTCTACATTTGTGGACAGGAAAACATTTCACACATATCCCTATGCAAAACAGTAAACTACAGGTAATTTATGGCTGCTGGAAGGAGTCTTAGCCCATCCTAGAGAAGAACCCTGCTACTGGTTGTTTAAAGGATGTTTGTGTTTAGAGAAAATTTTTGAAAACTGTAATTTTTGAAAGCTGTAATGCATTTTTGTTTTCCTGAGCTTTTAAACAATATAGCAATGTATTTTGCAACCCAAAGTTTCATTCAACAAAACCTTACTGTCACCTTCCTTATGTCACTCACTAGCATGGGAAGTGAACGCAGAAATATACAGCAGCTAAGGAATTAAAGAAATTTGCAAAAAAAAAAAGGTAGCAATGTAAACAGGACACAGGATGTGCTATCATTATATTTAATGAACAGAACTCTAAAAAGTGAAATATCAGAGGAAAACTTGGAGGTGCTATTTCCTTTCTGCAACCAGAAAATTGTCAACCAGAAAATTGATGAATATAGACATATGTATGGAATAGTTATTAATCAGTGAAGGACATCAGGGAGGATACCAGGGAGGTGCTAGAGGGGAAGAAAGATGGGAGAAAGGAGGTACTACTTTCCGTCTTACAGTTTCCCTTAGAGATCGTCATTCTCTAAGGATTTAAATAATAATTTATTTTTATCTGTTGTTCAGTTGCTTTCTTCTGTAAATGATTCCCTGCACAATAAATAAATGCCAAAAATACACACAGCACACAAATTTTCAAGTAATAACTATATTTTGATACAAAAATTTCAAGATTTTTAAACCATGCTTTTTATTAGATTTTAGTAGTCAATTGAATATACTATAGAACTCATATTAGTTTGGAGATAATGATGATTATAGATTTTCTTTATTAGTTGTCAGAAAAACCACGCAGTCTTTCTGCATGGTCCTTACAAATCCTTTTTTTTCTTTGTTGTGAGATTTCTGCAGTATTTCATTTCTCCCTACTTGTCCTTCCTCCAAACCCTCTCATATACCTATTCACCATCTCAACCAAACGCATATGCTTGCAGAGATAAATTCAGAGTCCTTTTAGTCAGCACACTCTTTGTTTCTCTCAGAAATATTAGAATTTCTAAATAGAACTTCATAGGGATTTCTGGTGTTCAAAATTAGGATATAAAAGAAGAAATTCTCACCTGTTAGTTCCATGTGAAGAGTCTTGCTTTATAGAAATGGAAAGACACAAATAAAACAAAAGCCTACCAAATGATATGAAGGACATTATTTGAATTTCTATAACATGAATCACAGTATATTTTCTATACAAAGGCAGTATCTGCTCATGAATCCTATAGAGAATACATTTGGAAGAAAATATCACTGACAAGATCAGGAGGATTTCCTATGACTGTAGTAGAGGTTAATTTTTAAATAAAATGAGAATTTTATTTTTCCCCACAATTGGTGGGCTAAAAAAATCTGTAAATGGCGATGAGATGCCTGAGTCCAACTTTAGAGATTGTCATTTTCTAAGGGATTTAATTAGTAATTCATTTTTACTTGATGTTCAGTTATGTTTTCTTCTCTAAATGATTCTCTTATATTCCATATAAATGCCACAGATACACACAGCATACGACTTTTCAAGTAATAACTGTGTCTACAAGAGCTAGTTCCAGGACAGGCTCCAAAGCTACAGAGAAACCCTGTCTCGAAAAACCAAAAAAAAAAAGAAAGAAAGAAAAAAAGGAAAAGGAAATTAATTCTACATTTTCTCTTGGAAGAAAAAATAATTCAAATACAATTTAAAAGAGACAAAGTTTTTATTCGAATTACAATTAAAGAATTAACTTTAAAAATTTAAGATAATGAAACATTATTTGAAAAGAATTATAGTTGATAAATATAGGATACCATTATTTGGTAAACAGATTCCTCCACAGTGGATGTGTCCTTCATCCCAATAACTATGAATCAACAATATATATTACTTACACCTCACCTGGTCAGCACAATAAATCTGGCCCAGTTTACAGGGGCATGGGTGAGCTGGCCCTGATGGTATGAAAATGGGAGAGCAGACCGTGCTTCTCTCACATGCCATGTGGTAGCATGGGTGAGGGAAAGATGCCCTCCCTTGCCCCCCCCCCCCACTCCTCCTGCAGGTCAGGAACATGACCCAAACACTCACCAGCTGCAGCACTCAGGATAACAGGTTGTTTCTCACCTGTGCAACACAATAGAGTTGACCCTTTAGACTGGTAAGCCAGTCTTGAGAGCTTGAGAGGGATATAGCTGATACTGTCTCCCTTGTCTGTACTGTTGTAGTAGAGCCAAGGGAAAGATGCCCACCCCTGTCACCTTTAGTACCTCCAGCTGCTGAGGAAGATTACCCTCCCTTTGCCAGCTTGAGACAACAGGCCCTACACCTCACCTGATTTGCATAGAGCTGACCCTATTGGTGGAGGTGTGTGTATGTGTGTGTGTGTGTGTGTGTGTGTGTGTGTGTGTGTGTGTGTGTGCGCGCGCGCGTGCGTGTACCAGTCTCGATGTTGTGAGCACTAGAGAGCTGTGCCCATTACTCATCTTTCACATTGTGGTGTGGTCCGGGGACAGTTGCTACCCGTATGTCTCATCTGGCCTTGATTGCCACAAATTGACAGATGAAGCATCTGACCTTCCCACGTATCAGCTGCAGCACTCCAGAAACGAGCCTTGCTCTTTGCCTGGGAGACAGAATAAAGTTGGCCTTGTTGATGGAGGTGCAGGTGAACTGGCCCTGAGTGTGTGGGAGTGGGATAGCTGGCCTCACCCCTCTCATCTGCTCTGGGGTGATGCGGGTGAGGAAAAGGTACCCCCCCCATTAACCTTGCCACTTGTGGTGGAAAAGTTCACTGACACTCAGAGACCCCTACCAGCTTCAGCACTCAGGCAATTGGACCCAGCACCTTGCCTGGGCTGCACAGCAGAGCTGACCCTATTTACAGGGTGTCGGTAAATTGGCCCAAGAATGTGAGCTTGAGAGATCTGTCCCCACCCCTCTTCTGTCATATGACCATGTGGACAAGAAAGAGATGCCCTTTCCCTACCCCTCACCTTCTGTGGCCTGTGGGAGAGCTGGTCCTGTGGTCATAAGAACAGGCAGGAGAGCTGTCTCTGCTCCTAACCAGCTGAGTCCTCTGGAAAGTCCTCTGCCCCTTGCCTGTGCAACACAGATGTGGTTCTGATGGTGTAGGTGTGGGAGAGCAGAGAACCTGAAATCAAGAAAACTGCCCTGTCATTTTTTTATTGCCCTAAGTGGTGACCAGCCTGGGCAATGCTGGAGAGCATACCCTGGTATTGAGGACAGAGGAGAGCTGGCAGGCTGAACAACCCTACAACTACCTAGGCCCATAACCAGGGTTAGGAAATGGCCCACCTAAACATCCACCCCCATCCATGATCTGTGGGAGCGTGTGAAGTGACTGGTCCCTCAGACACAAAGTTACAGGATCTCCATGACACAGGGCATGAACAGGATATAGAACAGGAGTCTTAGTGAGGGCCCAGCATTGATAGAGTAGCAGAAATTTGAGGACTTGAATCAGACCAATGATTGCATTGAACACTTGCAAGTGAAGGAATATGAACTAAAGGGTTTGCTGTGTGGTTCACTGTTTCACACTATAGATTCAATGATGAGATTTTTTTCTTTTTTCCTTTTGAAAAATTTTTATGACCCAAAAAACCTCTCCACTGACACAATAATCCAAATCAGACCAAATCAACTGAATTAGAAAAAGCCCAGGTTTAATGGATACTAATGCTCTCAGGTGGCCTTCCAGGCCCTCAGAGAGGAGATGGAGAAGGAAGACCAGAAAACCACAGAGAGGGGAAAGGAAGACCATAAAGCCATGTTTGTTCTCTGTGGAGGCAGTTTAAATAGCCTATGAGAGTGGTCTTGAGCATCTCTGGGGAGGAGTCATCATTTGGCAGGCTTTCTCAGAGGTAGAGTCTGGACTGAGGCAACTCCCAGAGGAGGGGGCTTGAGATGGAACTTTCCACCCAAACATTCCAGACTCTTTGGGTATAAGGATGTAGGGGCTGAGGTTATGCTTCCAAACAAACATCCCAGACTCTTTGTGAATAGGGGCAGTGGCTTAAGTCTGGCTACTTCCTGTAGCCATGGGGTAATTTGGGATTTCCTTCTGTATACTATGATTACCAATGATAAATAAAGCAACTGCTTTGGGCTTATAGCAGAGCAATAGGGGAACAGAGCTAGGTGGGGAAAACTAAGCTAAATGCTGGGAGAAAGGAGGCAGAGTCAAAAAAAGCCATGAAGCCACACCAGAGACAGAAGCTGGAACTTTAGCCAGTAAGCCTCAGCCACATGACAATACACAGATTAAAAGAAATTGGTTAAATTAATATGTAAAAGTTAGCCAATAAGAAGCTAGAGCTAATGGTTCAAGCAGTGATTTAAAAATATGGTTTCTGTGTAATTATTTTGGGTCTAAGCGGCAGGAACAAATGAGCAGCCTCCTTTCAACAATGAGGCAATGTGGGTGAGGGAAGAGTAGGGAGTTGATGGGCTCATACTCCGCAGGAGTTGTGGCTGGAGAAGATTCCAGTTAACTGACATCCTGGAGACCTCAGGCATCTGTTTCTTGAGGGAGATGAGAAAGCGAGTGGCAATGGTGAAGTCCCAGAAGCTGGTGCAATTGCTGGTATTGTCTGAAAAGCTGTCTCAAAGTTGGTCTTGGTCCAGACAGCAGGAGTGACCTGTAAAATATGCTTGAAAATGGGTGAGGTTAAACTAGGCTCTGGAAACTGTTAGTTTTTACCAGACAAGATTTCTTAATACTGGTGCAGGAAGTTCTTCTGTCTATGTGTTGCTTTCATTGGTTGAATACAGAAACTGCCTTGGTCTTTTGATAGGGCAGCACTTAGGTAGGCGTAGTAGACAGAACTCAATGCTGGGAAGAAGGGAAGACGAAGAGCTGCCATGGAGCTGCCAGGTCAGACATGCTGAATCTTTCCCCGTAAGCCACGACCTCGTGGTGACATGCAGATTAATAGAAATAGATTAAATCAAGATGTGAGAGTTAGCCAATAACAGGCTAGAAATAATGGGCCAGGCAGTGATTTAATTAATACAAATTCTGTGTGATTATTTCGGGTGTAAGCTAGCGGGATGGCTGGGATGACAAGCAGCCCGCACCTCCTGTTACATAATAAAACAGCAGAACTTTTTCCAGGAAGGTGCAGGTATCTGTAAGACAACTAGAATAGATTTACATCTTTGTGTCATAGCAAAATGTTATGGGTTTAGGTTAAAAGGCATGAACATTTCAGAAAACTCTGAACCTCTGAAGCTACACCTGAAATCTGTTATTCCTGTACTATGAAGCCTGTGAAAGAGGTACACACGTCTGTATGTTTTTAACAGTACTTTAAGTTATCAAATGCCATTAGACAGATCTGAGAGATAAATGAACAGAAATTATGCAACTTTTTTAGCTACATGGGCAATCCAAGTCTCCCCACAGTAGTCTTTGGTGAACACCAGTCTTAGAAGCATTATTTGCTGTTAGCTGCTGAGTCCAGGAGGCCTGAAGATTTTCATGTTGGGTGAGAGTTTAGTCTCCCTGTCTTAGTAGGATGAGATGATCAATCCCCTGTTGTAGTGTCCAGGAAGCTGATGAGGTGGAAGGCTGTTTTATTCTGTGTGGTGGCTTTGCCCTACCCAAAGGCAAGGCTCCAGGTGGAAGATCTTCTGCAACCATGCATCTTCTTGGAGGATCTATAGAATGCTGCAGTAGCTGACATGTCTCTCTGTTATAAGAAGATTTTGTTAAATGCCATACTCTCAGATCTTTGAAAGCCCTTGAGATTCAGGGTACCATTACCTGTTAGGTATATCTAAATTAGACATATAAGTTAAATTTGGATATATAGTTTATCCAATCAGTTATAGCTTATCAATGCTTTAGAGGCAAGAAGATTAAAAGGAATATTTTACTAAGCCAAATATTGGAGGTGTAATATCTCCTTGGTAGTCCCAGCACACGTGGGAACTCTTACCAAAGATGGCACTGAGGTCAAAATCAAGCTACCCACAAGTCTTCTTTTTCTCTCAAATGCTAATAACACAATTTTCCAGCTTCCTTCTGAGTGAGTTTTTAAATTCTTTTATTAACAAGACTAAAAAGCAACCATAAATAATAATAATAATAATAACCAAATTTTCTAGTAGCATCACAAAGTTGTAATTCTCACAAAAGATTCTTCAGGTCGCACATTAGTTTTATTTACAATGATTAAAAAGGCTCCAAAGTTCTCAGCTGAGCTGAAACTGAAGGACAAGTTTTTATTTGCAGAGCCTACTTGCAGAGCTTAATGATGTGTAAAGAATGCACATGAAGCTACATTTTATTATAATGTAGTAAAATATTTTGATTCAGGAGTCTTTCAAGCATAAATGTAATCTCAAACCTCACTACAAACTTATTTTGCTAAAAATGATAGCAGATATCTCTAATTTTAGTCTCCCATTACCTCAATTAACCACCTGTGTCATCTCATGGCAGCAATTTAAACTTCAATGACTATTAAGCTTTCATTTACATATGAATACTCCCAGAATTAATGACTAGTGTTTCCTCTTACTATTACCCTGTTAAAATGGCTCTGAGTGCAGAAAATTATTTTCTTAAAGCCTTCAAAATACTTAACCTTACAAATCATTCTTATTTATGAATCATAATGTCAACTATTCCATGCTCTGAAAATTGTATCCCCATAAGTATAAATATACGAAAGAGAATTTGATATCCAAGGGGAAGGAGGATAGACTTTCAGTATCAGACATAGATTTCATTTTAAATTAATAAAATATATTCTTGTTTATAAATTATAATAAAATATAATTATCTGTTGTGTTTGCTTGCTTGATGTCCATTCCCAAGCCTTCGATTAACTTTGTTTGTGTTAAATTACTTGCCTGGGGATCAGAATTTGAATTATGGGCCATTCATCAAGTCAACTCTCCAGTTTATAGATTAATAGATGCTTCCCATGATGTTTCTCAACAAGACATCACAAGATTGCCTTGTGATTAATCCTAATTGATATATATTTAGTTTTGCTGGTCTTTTATTGATGATATGGACTTAAGTAGAGCACCAAAGTATCACTCATTATGACCTAGATCATCACACTAATTAGCAAAGTGTATAAGTTAACCATTGATGATTTCTGTTTCTCCAGAGTGCCATGAACACCACAGGTTCAGCAAAGCCATAAGTTAATAAATAAAAATATTGAAGAGAAAAGTCCTTACCTTGCATAGCAAATAGTGATAATAAAAATGAAAGTGTTTCTGTTGTAAACCTGAAGATGCACTGTGATGTCATTAAAGTCACATGTCCATTGTACCTTATTTTTCATCATAACACATTCAGGAACTCTAAAACTACACTCTAAATTTCACTAAGAAGATGTTTAAATGAAAGGTACAAGAATGTTACATGATGTTAATAGTACAAAGAATAATTAGGGAAACAAAGCCCAACCTTCTAGGTTTTAAGAGATATAGCTGAAATTAAGAACTCTCTCTGTCTTTCTCTCTCTCTAAACATATTTTGATTTTAATTTTCAGGTCATATTGTCTGAGTTAAAACTTATTTATAACAGACCTAGTTGCCTTAACATCTTGTAAAATGAATAAATTCACTTTCATCATAAATAATGATTGATATCATTGCAAGGTATCAAAAATATCACTTTTGAAAATATTCTAAGAAAAAAATCTGTTTATATTATCTATATTTGGTCTTATATCCATATAATCAAAACAATAAATCATTTGATTTAAAAAGATGTCCTTAAGAAACATGTCTTTAAAAGCCTCACTTATAAAAATTGAAGAGTTTAATTTGCCAATTGATGTAAACAAATATGAATCCAGGATTACACAATGTTAGTGGGATCCTCAATCCTGTGAAAATTTGCTTGTTACCATCCAAGAACTTCTTGTGGAAGAGAATACAATGTTCTTCCAAAGAAATAATAAGGGAAAGTATAAAAGTCTGTTTAACCTCTAAGCGATTATTTACTGTTTATGGAGACAGGCCTAGGTATGAATGAATAAAGTTAGCCTCAAACTTATGTATATCCTTGAACTCCTTATACACATCAAGGGGAAATAACCATGTTTTCTTGACTTTATTTTTATTCTTATGACTGATGATGATAAAATAACAAATTCTTATTAAAATTACCATGGAAATTGCAAAGATAACACATGTGATTTTCAAAATAGTAAAATTTGCAAAAATCATAAGTAAAATAGTTGAGACAAACCTGAAGTTGAGGACTGGGTGAAACTTTAAGACAAGAATTTTCAATCAAAATTATAGTACATAATTTCTTTCCTCTGTTCTTTATCAAATTTCATGGAAAAATATTATTAAACTGGTCACATTTAATCATAATTTGTGTCCTTTCTTGCTTGTTCTTTCTTCTTCCCCCAATCCTATGTGCTCTTCTCTCTCTCTCTCTCTCTCTCTCTCTCTCTCTCTCTCTCTCTCTCTCTCTCTCTCTTTCTCTCACACGTGTGAGAGAGAGAGAAAGAGAGAGAGACCTTGGTTCCATGATAAATTGCCTCAACTCCCTTAGGGTCTATGACACACTAAAGTCAGAAGAATTATAATTTGAGATTGGAGACAGGCTCATTAAAACTTTGCAGGCTACAGCTATGTAGTTTGCAGCTTGAGCTTACTCTTATCATCTGTGGAGGTTTGACTTAGAAACATCCCCTTCAACCCAGGTTCACATATTTGAAAACTTTTTTCTTTCCTGTTGGTGATGCTGTTTTGTGAAGGTTATTGAACATTTGTAATGCAGACCTTGCTGAAGAAAATTAGTCCCTGTGGGAAGGCTTTGAAACTTTATAGCAGTAACCCCATTTCCAGTTTTTTCTGTTGTTATTGTTTGTCATTAATGATACAATATCCAGGTTCTTGTTTTATCTGTCTGCTGCCATGCTAGCCCAGTTGCTATGGACTCTTCATCAGAAATGTTACGCCAAAATAAGCTCTTCCCTAAGTTGCTTTTGGGCAGGGTATTTTCTCACATCAAGACAAAAGTAGCTAGCACATCACGCATATTTGATAGGCCTGCCCTAAATATTTTATTTGTGATAGTTTAAAGAACAAGAAAGCAAGAAAACACTGTCCTGATAGTAGGTACTTAGCTAGACCTAAAATTGTCTCAGGTTAATTTTTTCTACAAAACATCTTAGGAATCCTTGATCACGACACCATATTTTACTAATATTACCACAAATAAGAGCAATAAGAAGGTAACCTATAGTGTTTTTATGTAATTATTGCCTGCAGCTTAAAACATTTTGAGATAATCAAATCATTGTGCAGATAAAGAAAATCGAAACATGTAACTTTTTTTTTAATTAGACAAAGTCCAGATGCTCATGTAAACTAGTGCAATTATCCAAAGGTTAGAAGATCCATTCAACAGATTTATTAGAGATTATTGACTCAAACAACCAAAGGGTAAGTTTTGGATGTTCACATATCTCTGTCTCGTTAGCAATTTTCAAAGAATTAGTCATCCACCCTTTATGTTCATTTTCCTGAAAGAATGTACATTATGTAGATTTTGAATGCTTCTTGCAACATTATAATTTTCTCCTTCTTTGGGTTAGGAAAAAAATCTTCCCTGGTCTAATTGAAAATATTTTTGTGGGTCTTGGAGCCTGGAAATTTCTTCTATTCTTACTGTTTTGATACTGAAAATGAAAACACACACGACAAAAGGAAATTAATGCTAATATTCACGAACTTGTAGTTACTGGCATTCAAACTTATCAAAACAGTTCCTAAAGAAAGAATTTCAAAACTGAATATTTGAAAGAAAATAATAGAGCATAGCCTCTAAATGTTGTATTGTGGAAACATGTCTTCATTTTTTCTTTGTCCTTTTTTTAGTTGATTTTTATTGAACTCCACATTTTTTTTTTACTTCTACTAGCTCCTCCCAGTTTGTCTGATTGCCTTGGAAATAGAAGTCCTATCACATTGATGGCTTTAGAGGCAACAAATTGATTTCCAACCCATTAGCACAACTAAGATGTAGTAAAAGTTATCAGCTACATCCTTTAAGTTGAAGCTAAAATTCTACCAAAGAATTTTAGGGAAACAAGATTTTAAAACCATGACAGAGGATTGTTTTCTCTCTCCATTTCTACCTTTTATTCCCCCTATTTGTTTTACCTGATGCTGTTCAGAATCAAAAGGAAAAATTCATTTGCAAAGTAGAATAAAATAAAATAGGTGATAAGACTATATTAAAAATGGAATTACTACTGAGACATGTATTGGCCATAGAAACAACTTTATATAAAGAAGAAGCATTATGTTTAGCTGATGCATTTTTTTTTATTCTGGGGTTACTTACGTGACCCCTGCTGGAGATATGAAGGTTTGTTAAGAGAAATTCTGTCTCCCACTTTTTCAACTGCCAGAAAAACCCTAGTGTCATATTTTGGTTTTTCTTTCCCACTTCCTTTACACCCATGCATGGCATAACGGTAGTAATACAGTAGACATACTACTATCATTACAAAGTGGAAACAATTACACGTATGCACATTGAGCCAGAAAAGTATCATGTATAGACTTGTTTCATTACAGAAACTGTAGAAATGCAAATTCAAGGTCAGAGAAGTAGGTGTTATAACAAAATAAAGTAGGAATCATGAAATGAGAATATAGAGAAGTTTAAAAAAACAGTGAACAAATTCCTACTTCATCCAACAACAACAAAAAAAAAGATGGTAGTTCAATGGAAACTGGGAGATCCTTTGATGTCTTGTCACTCATTTTAAACTAAAGGTGACACCATTGACTATGTTTTACAGATTGATGGGTTTATATTTCGAGGACTCAGGGAAGGGATATCAATTGACTGAATAGGGGGATTAAGCTCTATAATTTCTTTTTTTTTCTTTTTTTATTGATTTTTATTGAGCTCTACATTTTTCTTTGTTCCCCTCCCTGGCTCTCCTCTCCCCCCTTCAATCCTCCCCCATGGTCCCCACACTCCCAATTTACTCAGGAGATCTTGTCTTTTTTCTACTTTCCATGTAGATTAGATCTATATAAGTCTCTCTTAGTGTCCTCATTGTTGTCTAAATTCTCTGGGATTGTGGTTTCTAGGACTGCTTTCTTTGCTTTATGTTTAAAAAACACCTTTGAGTGAGTACATGTAATAATTGTCTTTCTGTGTCTGGGTTATCTCACTCAAAATAATGTTTTCTAGCTCCATCCATTTTCCTGTAAAATTCAAGATGTCGTTTTTTTTTTCTGCTGTGTAGTACTCCATTGTGTAAATGTACCTCATTTTCCTTATCCATTCTTCGGTTGAGGGGCATTTAGATTGTTCCCAGGTTCTGGCTATGACAAACAAAGCTGCTATGAACATAGTTGAACACATGTCCATGTGACACGATTGAAGCTCTATAATTTCATAAACACTATCTGGGTAAAGTCTAAAATAAAGAAGGAGAAGACTATAAAAACTCAAAATCTGAGAATGTTTAGTGAGACCTAAATTTAAACAGAAAAGCATTGTTGAGTAAATTTACGGAATAACTGAAAATATAGAAACATAAAATGCACTAAGAAGGAAAAAATGCAAACATTAAAAAATTGGAAAGCTTCTTTCCAGGTTCTGGCTTTTACAATAATGCTACTATGAATAGAGTAGAACAAATGTCTTTGTAGTATTGTTGAGCATCCGTTGGGTATATATCCAAGAGTGGTATTGCTGGGTCTTGAGAAAGGTTGATGACCAATTTTTTGAGAAACTGCCACACTGATTTCCAAAGAGGTTGTTCAAGTTTGCATTCCCACCAGCAATGGAGAGTGTTCACCTTGCACTGCATCCTCTCCACCATAAGCTATCATTGATGTTTTTGATCTTAGCTATTCTGACTGGTGTAAGACTTTTTGATATGCGTTTCCTAAATGGCTAAGGATGTTGAACACTTCCTTTGGGTGTCTTTCAGCCATTTGAGATTCTTCTGTTGAGAATTCTATGTTTAGATCTGTACCCCATTTTTTTGTGTACCCCATTTTTTAATTGAATTATTTGGTATAGTCAGAACCTGGAAACAACCTAGATGCCCCTCAACTGAAGAACTGATAAAGAAAATGTGGTACATTTACATAATGGAGTACTACTCAGTGGTAAAAAACAATGACATCTTGAAATTTGCATGCAAATGGATGGAACTAGAAAAAAAAAACATCCTGAGTGAGGTAGCCCAGACCCAGAAAGAGAGCATGATATGTACTCACTCATAAGTAGATACTACCTGTAAAGCAAAGGATAACGAGCATATAGTCCATGACCCGAGAAAGAAACATATATATATATATATATGTATGTATGTATGTATGTATATGTGTATATATATACATACATACATATATATATATTTGGTAAAGGGTAATAGGCAAGATCTCCTGAGAAAATTGGGAGCATAAGGGTGGGGAGAGAAGGAAGGGCAGAAGGGGAGGAAGAGGGGAAAAAGGGAGGGGGAAGAGGACTTGAGGGAATGGGATAGTTGAGATGGGGAAGGACAGAGATGGAGAGCAAAGAAAAAGATATCTTGATTGAGGGAGCCATTATGGAGTGAGCAAGAAACCTGGCTCTAGAGAAATTCCCAGGAATCCACAAGGATGACCCCAGCTATAATGTTAAGCAATAGTGGAGAGGGTGAATGAATTGACCTTGCCCTGTAGTCAGATTGATGACTAGTTTAAATGTCACCACAGAAAACTTCATCCAGCAACTGATGGAAGTAGAGGCAGAGATCCACAGTACAGCACTAGGTTGGCTTCCAAAGTCCAGTTGAAGAGTGGGAGGAGTGAGAATATGAGCAAAGAGATCAAGACCATGTTGGGAACACCCACTGAAACAGCTTACCTGAGCTAATGGGAGCTCACCAACTCCAGCCTGACAGGGAAGAGACCAGCATAGGACCCAATTAGGCTCTCTGAATGTGGGTGAAAGTAGTATGACTCAGGGTGACGATGGGGCCACTGGCAGTGGGACCAGGATTTGTCCCTACTGCTTGTACTGACTTTTTGTAACTCATTCTCTTTGGTGGTATATGTTGCCAATCCTAGATATAGTGGGGAGGGCCTTGGTCCTTCTTCAAATCAATGTACTAGACTTTGTTGACTCCCCATGGGAAACCTTATCATCTCTGAGAAGTGGATGGGGGGTAGGTGGTGGAAACAGAAGGAGGAGAGGGAATGGGAACTGGGTTTGGTATGCAAAATGAGAAATGATAGTTTTAAATAAATTTTAAAAATATGGGAAAGAATCTGAATGGTAGGGTGGATTATTTTTTTCTATTGTAGACTATTAGCCAAAATTTATTTACTTGAAACAATAAATTGTACTATTATACTAATCTGAAGGTTGCAATAAAATTTAAACCAGAATTACTGAGCTAAAGTCACAATGTGAGTAGCACTGCTTCTATCTAAAAGTTTTGAAGAAAAAAATCCCTGTCTTTACTTTAACTTGGAAAAGACGCATCATTGCTCTTCTGCACATCATCACAGTGCCTTCTCTCATCTCCTCCACTGCTTCTGATCCTGACTCTCCTGGCTCTCATTTTAACAGAGCATTTTGGTTACATAGAGTATATCCAGGAAATTGAGGATAGACTCTCCTCAGATCTCACATACTTCATCGCAAACCTGACAGGCAAAATGCTTCCAGTGGTGCAATAGTAGCATTATTGTTTTAGGGGTAGCAAACCATGTTCTTATTGAAACTGAAATCCACTCCAAGAGAATAAATATATAATAGTTAATTATATAATTGCTTGTGCACACTTGGAAGAAAATACACCTGGAGTGTCACAGGCAATATTTTAATTCTGATAATAAGCAAACTATACATTGTATCAAATCTGACTTTTAAAAATATACATTCATTTTCTTAGACTAGTACTGTTCTATACATTAGTCAGATGTGCTCCTTTTCTGTAGTGAGTAAAGGTTAATGCAGAAAGACTTGTTACTGGTCACAATGCTGACCCTAAACAGAACTTATAAATTAGCCTCTTCAGTTCTCAGGGATTGTCACAGAAAATGGAAGTAAAAAAGTACAGCAGCTGGAGATAGGAACACTCCTGTGACTCTCTGTCTTCTGAATAAAATACAGCCTAGAAAATCATGCTCAGAATGCCTTTGTCCACTTACAGGAAACCTGATGTAAACATAAGAGATAGGAGGAGGAATAATTTTGAAGAAAAAGGGGGATTAGAAGGAATGGGCAGGTTTAAATAAAAAGAAAAGGCAAATACTTCTAATTTAAAAATATCTGCAAACTCATTTTACAATGCAACTTAACAGTAATGGGCTCTAGATATAAGCATGGAAATCTTTAGAAAGAAAAGAGATTCATTGTGTCTGCTCTTAAGAAATACAACAGGAAGATTTGCTATGAATGTTGAGCTATTGTGATTAACTAAAACATGGAGGTGTGCTAATACATTTGTTGTACGTGAAATCTAAATAGGATCAAAAATTTTAGAGCATATGGAGTAGTAGGAAGGTCAAGATACTGTTTGTACAAATGGGAAGTAGCATTGCAAAACTAAAGAAACACTCAAGATTTTGTAGTTGGATTTAATATAAGGATATGCAGTTGACTTTGTTATTCTTAGTAATACAATGTAAGAAAGTTCATAGACTCCATAAGTAATTAGAACTAAAGTATTTACTGTAACATAGTTTCAATCACTATAATTTAGATAATTTGAGAAGGCATCACTTACAAAGAATGAGATGTGGTGAAGAAAATTATGTATGATGTAATAGAACTAACTGGTATTCACATAACAATCACATAGATCCACATATATAAAAATGAAAAACTATGAACATCATTTAAGTTTAAATATATGCTCTTTCAAAGCTTCAGTCATCTCACATTACACACACACACACACACACACACAATCTATTTTCTATTTATTTTCCTAAAGTAGTCATATTCTCACTTTTCATTATGGTTGAAAAATTCCATTGTGTATATGCCAAGTTTTTATAACCTACTTAGATTTTGAGGGACACATAGACATATATTATTTCATTATTATTATGGGAAGAGCAGAAATGAGCATAATAAAAAGTATTTCAAGTAGGATACTTTGCCTACATTTTGAGTAATGGCATAGCTGGTTTCTATGTCAGCTCTAGGCTTATTGCTTTTGAGAAACCTCGATACTGATGCCTTAGTGTCTGCTTTAGTTTTACCACCCTACCAAAAGATAATAGCAATCATCCTTCTCACCAGGATTTGCTGTGATGTGCATAGTGCCCTTGCAATACCTCTATAACATAAAGAAAATTTTGCTCTTGCCAAGCTCCTGGAATAATTGCTGAAATCCTTGGCATATCTGTTTTGAAAAGAATGACATTATTGACATGGGATCTTGGACCAAGGCAAACAGTACATAATATCCTTATCAATAATAAAACTTAGTTGATAAAAAAGATTGAATGACTGATTGTGGAACTAAATGAAAGACCAAGTTTTAATTCCATCCATTGAAATGATTAATGAAGAAAATGTTAGAAGTAAAGTTTTATGTCTAAAGAAAATATCAATTGCTAAAACTGGATAGACATAGGACTAACAGCTTTGTAATTAAAACCAGCATTTTCACTAAATATCCCTAAAATATGTAGAGCTGATAATGAAAATACCAGAGGGTTAAGCACAGGTATAAGCAGCTCGGCCTGGGCAACATTTGACTTTTGAGTATGTCATACTCTAATTTTTAATGTAATTAGAGTGAAGAATTTTTCCTTTATAGTAAGTAAAAATTTTGAGTTAGTGATCAATGGTTTTATCTTGAATTGAAAGAGAAAACAATCAAATATTTGCTTTTGAGTATTTAGATTTATGATATGTTGTTTTGTGTAAAAATACCTTCACGTTTAACAAATAACTTCAAGCACTTTAAGTCTCTTCACTACTTATATTTCATCTAAGTGAATTATTACTTCCAAATGATGAATACATTTTTATTTGATATTTTATAAGTGTTTAGTTTAAACTATTATCTTTCACCAGATTGGGTCTGCTAGTGAGGTTTTAGACTAAGTGTCCTCTCACTGTTTAAAGTCTGAACGGGGAAGTTTCTGACATTTTTTTTCATCAGACATATTGTCAATCATATAAATGGTTATCCTTTGCCCTCAGTTCATGCACATAAATTCTGATTGATGCCACTGGGAACCATGCATAGCTTTTTGAGAGTACTGAAGTTTGAAACTCTATGGCATGTTCAGAATATCTTTGAAGTCCAGTTTCAGAGTAGAAATGCAACATTTAAAAAGAAGTTCTTCTGGGCTTATTCTTATCCACTGAGAGCAAGTTTAGATTGCCTCTTTAAATGAAGTATTAAGCTAAGGTTGAAAAAAACACAGTATTGGCTGTAAGAAGCTGATTTCTAATGGATTGTCTCAGTTTATTTCAGCACCTAGATGTGTAGTTTGAATGTCCATGGGGCAAGCTTTCTACCTCTCTTTTTTGAACATCAATGTTCATAAATCATTTCACCCTATTTAAAAATTGTCCATATTTATTTTATTCATGGCATTGCTGTTAGTTAAATGTGTCACCTTCCCATCAACAGAACAAATCAGATAAACATCATAGGTTTTAGTAAATTTTATTTTAAATTTATGACTAAGTATGCTAAGTTTCATTCACGTCTTGATCAATAGCATAGCTTTGCTTCAAACTCAGGGTCCTCCTTTCTCACTGTTGTCACTTAATGAAAACACAGATCTGAATTGTCACACTTGCTGTCCTATTATGCTCTTAGAAGGTTTTCATATTTTCTCACACTCATCTTACTAAAAATAAGTATTCAACCAAGAAAACATCTGGAAGTAATTCTTTTAGAAAAAATAAATAAATAAAAAGTAGGACCTTAAAGACACAACATGAACAACATGACACACACATACATGCACGCACACACACACATACATGCACACACACAGTTTCTTTTAAGGAATTCCAATTAAATAAATGCCCTAGGTAGCAAATTAAATGAGAATCCTTATCAATTGAGCCATACAATTAACATGAAATGCTTAATATGAAATAAATACTTTAACAAACTGTACTACATTATAAAATTTTCAAAGCATTCAATTGCCAACAGAAATATATAAGTATTAATATTACTTAAAATCAAATTAATCAACACATAAAGAATTTATTGTAAGAACACACACACACACACATAAACACACACACGCACACTTCTGCATAAGAAATAAAATAATGTTACCTGAAACTCTCACATCCCTCAGGTATAAATACAAATTTCATCATCATCTCATGCTCTAATTTTCTCTTTCTTACTCTGTTTTTCACACTACCGGTTTATGCTTACTTCTAAATCTGTGTATTTCCATTTTATTTAAATTTTAGTTCTTTTATCACTGTTCAGATTTGTGGTGTTTAATTAGGTTATTAATGAGCTCGATGTGGTTAAGATTCTACCTATAAACAAATTTTCTCTTCTGTTAAAGCATGGAATTGTCTGTCAATTCTATTTTCCAGACTCATAAACAAAAACATCAATGCATATATGTAAAGGTAAAATAGCAGAGGTACCATGATAGTACAAGTCTTTGGCCTTCAGGCCCAGAATGCGGTATTCTTTCCAATGGACAGAAACGTTGTATGTGGGAGGTTGACCTTACATTGTCCAGGCAATGAGAGGCAATCAAGTCTCCAGTGTCCTACTTGTCCACCGTTGTTGGCAGGATCTTGTGCCAGGTGTAGCATTGTGGCTGTTTAGTATTACCACATCCAGGTGGAGTAGTCTTTATTTCCTGCATCTTTGAAGACCAAGAAGTTACTGCTAGGAGCTGGAAGTCTCTGTCATAGTAATTTTTTCCTATTAAACATTTTAAATGGCACATTCATCAAATATCTGACATGTTTGAAGAATATTCTTTATTTGAGCTAAATGAACTTTGTTGTTTTTAGTTATTTGCTTTAGACTTAACCTTGAAAACATACAGGAGGCTAAAGTAATCTTTTCTGATAATTACATTAGTGCTTAGCATGACTATGATTATAGTTCTAAACACAATGCTGAATTTGCGACTATTAACTTGTAGGTCTTAATAATCTTTAATAATTTTCAATAAATTAGCCTTAAAAATGACAGTTTCTAAATTGAAGCTCCTTTTAGTATCAAAATAAAACTCTTAACTCATAAACACAGTTCACAGAGAGACTGGAAAATTTCCTGATCCTTTTAGAGTACAATGTTACAGAATATAACAATTTCTTACATGACTCTTTATTAAAATAGATTAAGCTCAACAAAGCTAGAAAATGCAAGGATGCTGGACATGCATACATTGGCATGAATAAACCTTAGTGAAGGAGAAACATTCTCTAACCCAATAGTTCCCATACTTTCCAAAGCCTTGACCCTTCAACAGAGTTCCCCACATCTTGGTGATCCCCAAACGTAAAAGCATGCTTGTTGCTATTTCACAAGTACAATTTTGCCACTGTTACAAATCTCAGTGTAAACACCCAACATGCAGGTAGTCCTAGGTTAAAATAGTATTTCAACCTCCAAAGGGTCAAACTCATAGGTCAAGAAGTTGCTTTAATCCATTTTCAGGATTGCATAAGTCATTATCTTGTTGCATCATAAGATAAGAATATCCCTGTTTCTGGTATTTAGCATTTGCTGCTCATACTTGTGGCCTTAATTCTTAACCATTTTGTTTATTTTTAAATTCAAATATTAATAATATAAAGCATTTTATAAACTTAAAATGTTATACAGTCTCATATGTTTAAATATTTTAAAAGCTGTTCCTTACTTGTGTGCTCCAACAATATTAAATATAAAGTATTTTTTTTAGTTTACATTTTTTTTCCATATATTGTTTTGTTTTATTTTTTCCATTCAAGAACATAATTAAAGATAAAAAAAATTTTTTTTCCTTTCTTCCCCTTCTCCCGGTCCCCTCCCACTACCCCCACCCCTCCTCCCTCCCCCTTCTTCCTTGAAAGAGGGCATGGTGCCCTGCCCTGTTGGAAGTCCAAGGCCCACCCCCATCCCTCCTGGCCTAGGAAGGAGT